>VZUI01045773.1:0-71702 GCA_013401135.1 Cettia cetti | reverse complement strand
AAATACTAGTAAAGAACTGTTATCCCTATCCCGTAACTCTGCCTGAAAGCCCCTTTAATTTCTTAAATTATAATAATTCGGAGGGAGGGGATTTGGATTCCACATTTCCTAAGGAGGTCCTGCTCCTCCGTAGCAGATACCTGTCTTTCAAACCAAGACAAGGGGTTCTCTTAATTTCTAGGTATGAAAAGAAGATGAAATTATTTCTTTCTAAGCTGTGAAGAATGCACCAGATCTTCTCAAAAATGTCATCTACCCACTGCCTATGTACCCCAGAGACTATTTAACACTGCAGGGAGGAGAAAGTAATAGAATATTGCATTAATTGTTCTTGCTGTTATTCAACCATGAGGAAGTCTGAAACACCTGAAAAGATATGACTGGTCCCAGTTGGATAATACTGTAGTTTTACTAGTAAGAGCTAAGGCAAGGATCCAAAAAAGACATGAGTGTTCTCAGATCAAAAGCATCTAAAATTGAAATTAGAGAGGAGACAAAAAACAGGCTAGCAGCCAGAAACTCGTACAGAACTGCTTCCAGGTCTTGTACAATCACATTATATCTGTGATATATTATATAACTTTTATTTAATTTCAACAGTCTTCCAACGGTAAAACAATCCTGTTGAAAAATAATAAGGTGAAATGCCAAAAAACCTTTCTTCATTTAAACCTTCTTTTAAGATTTTTCGGTCTTGCATGAAAGCAAGTATGCATTTATTTACTGTCAAACTGCAGGAGCTGGCTTGCAATAAGAGAGATTTGAATGAGAAGAAGTGACTGATGAAGAGAAAAGGTCAGTTTCTTTATAAGTATTATCAACAGAGAGAAGCCTGTACAAAGAAAATCAAGGTTATGTCACATAGCAAATAAAACTTCAAGGTGAGCATTTTAATATAAGGCTAACAAAAATAAAAGGGTATATTAAGGTGTATTTAACTTTATTTTCTGTGTTATTATTTTTAAGGCGCAGCAGTACTTCAAAATTGTGTTTGAGGTACTGGTCTACAACATTTGACCACACTTACAGTACAAGTGTAAAATCAATTTTCTGCACTCCCATTTATCTCAGGACTGATTTTAGCTGGCTCTCTAACAGAATGACTCTACTGGAGAGGTTATTTTACTTCAGAGTGGCATTTCAGAAGCCTTAAATGGTCTGAAGAGATGGCATGTGGCCTTTAGGAATATTTTTAACTCTGCTCTCCTCTGAAGAAGAATTATTTAACCCTGTGTGGTTATATGAACATAAGTCCCTCACTCTTCCGTTTGTGCATCTCAAAATATATCTGGCATTGACTTATTTCAGCTTGACTGTTGACCATACTGAATTTTTTAACAGAAGCTGAGGATAAAAAACTAGATTGAAGGTGCTTATCTACTGCTTTTTTGGGGGAACATTTTGAGAAGATGAATTTGTTTCATTTGTAACTGTGCAAGTCACATCTCTGAATTTTCAAACTTCATGATATTTTTATTAGTGTTACAAATATAGTGCTGGTGTCTGTCCAAATGAAATTAAAACAGAGGTCTTGAATTGCAGAGGTTGCTGATTAGGAACTCTAGTTTAGAACAAAAAAGAAGAAATTAGAAATTTTCAACTATACTATATGATTTAAAGAATCACCAGTCCTGTAGAATACCTGCTCAGACAAATAAGTGGCTCAAAAATAAATTCAGATCATGACAAATGTCTTAAAGCACCTGATAACACTAGAGATCAATATCTAATTAACCCTGAGCAATGTTCTATTACAAAATTGGCTACCTTGCAAAATATAATGGACAACAAAACAAAAAGAAGTATAAGCAAGTACTGGGTGCATGTGACTAATTGAGAGAAATATAAAGGAGGAAAATATGTCATCATCATGTAAGAAGTTTGTTAACAATCCACCAGAGTTTGACAAAAGGAAGTCTTGAAAAGTCAAAAGCCATGTAGAAACTGACAAAAGCCATGTGAGATTTTCTAAGAATTTCTTAAAGTACTCCCCCTGCACCTTTTGATACAGAAGAAATGAAAATTGGAACAAGTAGGATAGCTAAAGAAAAGTCTTTCTCTTTCCAGCAGTGTAACTACAGAACTAATAGGATGTAGTATAAATAGCTCCTAGTTGAATTCTCAGTTTTATCAGACTACATCAAATTTCATAATTGTGATAGAACACAAAGATATTAAATGTATCATCATTCACAGTTTGGAGGTTTTGTGGTCTAGTCCTCACTTATGTAATTTTTTTTTTTAATTGTAGCCTGACTGCACAATTCAGATTTCAGCTTTTTAGAGAACTAATACAGGCCCTGAACCAGGACATTAAATTCTATCCATAGTAACTACAAAAGGACTGCTCAGAGGGCTAACTCAGGAGTTTAACTACTCCTTTGTGAAGAACTGTTCTCTGGGATTTCCCCTTGGCACCTGGGTATAAGACAGGTTTCCTCAGAGGCTGCTGAGTTGCATCCCAGTAGCTTTGCCTTACAAATGTCTATACCATTTTTGACCAAAGCCTGAATTGAAGTGAGTCAAAGTGCGTTTCCAAGGTGATACTTTATTTTGAATTAATTTTCTTACCTTACAGAACACAAATTTTCATTTTCTTAAAGGGAGAGAAATCTCCCGTCGTAAATGTTGCTGAGCTAGTGTCCCATATGCAGGAATTTTCCTTAATTCAGCCTTACCTCTCAAGTTCATGAGATAACTTCTGTAAGTAAAACCTCATTTAGGGAAAATATGTAGCACAGGACTGCCACATCAAAACTACTCTCATGCTATTTTTTTTTTTTTTTTCAGAATATAGTCAGTACCCATTCTAATACCATTAGGCTACATTTAATTTCCTCTCCTGTTAGAAATATGTCACAGAGCATCACATTGATATTTAGAAAACTATATGCAAATTTATAACTTTCATAGATAGTTTTCTCATTTCTTCTTGTGTCAACACTATCCTTTTATGCTACAAGCTCTCTTCTAGCTAATGAAAAAAAAATTAAATTCTCAGCATATGCTTTTTCAGATGTAGCAATTTCCATAATTCCTTCCTCTTAGCCATCCAACCTTTTTCTTCTTTTCTCAACATCATCATCCTATGTGAAAGAAAAACATTTTTTTCATTTATTGCTATACCTTAATTGTCTTCAGTCTTGGTCTTATAATTTGTGCAACGCCTGCAATTTTTACATTTAATTTTCTATATTTCTCATATTTCTACTAATTTATACTAAACAAGCTTTTGGTCTCTGATTTGTTTGCCATTGGCATATTACAATTTTATTTTTGGTTATCTAGACTGCAGTTTTCTGTGTTGATCTACTTCCTTTTTTAGTCTTCACAAGCTCTCTCATGTTAAGCATATATTTGTTATACATCTCTATAAGGCAGGGAAAAAATACAAACTGTTATGAAACATCAGTACGTGCTAAGTGATATATGATAAGGTACTTCTAAATTCCAGGAAGAAGCAGGAATGATATCATATTATGAAGATCCATGTCCTATCCTACAAGTCCACGATATAGTAAGTAAGTAATAGACATTTTTGCTATTACACATTTATATCTCTTTTAAAGTGGCCCATGAATCTCAGTTTTGGCCAAGGAATATCTGACATTATACAGGGCAGCCTAAAAGAAGTTCAGAAAATTTTGGTAAGATTGCCCACCTTAAAAATTAGATTTTAATTTATGAAATTTATTTATTCCACTATTTTACTATTATTTGTAGTGATTGATTGCAACAGTTTAAACAAAGATCCCACTAGTCCAGAAACTGCTCTCTATAGAGTAGTAGAAGTCACATAGAAATGAGACACATAGAGTAGTCACATAGAAATGTGACTGCCCAAGAAAGACTATAAAAATTGGTTAACAGCATAAAGTATTTCCTCTTAAGTGTTTTCTCCATCACTGAGCACCTGCAGTGTAGTAACTGCCTGAGCACGAAGTACCCAGTAGGTTTTTTAACCCTCTGTGTATA
The DNA here is from genome assembly GCA_013401135.1 of Cettia cetti. NCBI lineage: Eukaryota > Metazoa > Chordata > Aves > Passeriformes > Sylviidae > Cettia > Cettia cetti. The sequence goes on along the minus strand of VZUI01045773.1, from coordinate 67,727 downwards.
CCTGTGCACTTGTACAGTTTCTCTTGAAGCAATATCATAAACTTATTTACAACATATTCTGGTAAAGAATTCCCTGTCTCCAATTTATATGACTAAAATTGCCCCTGCTACTGCCACAATATCCAAATTTCCTTTGCACATGCATAAATTTAGGCACTCCACATTTTCTTTAATACCCTGCTGGAGAATTATGTACTTATCTCCTATCCCACTCCATTGCCATCTAGAGTTCAGATATCAGAGAGGAAACAACGCTTTGCTTAAGAGCCCAGGGCTCGTATCTGCTGCCACAATTCTGATTTATGGATAGCCCCTCCTCAGAGGAATGCCAAAATCTTGAGGAGGCAGAAGATCAAAGGGCAGCAGATGGAGAAGGAGTCACAATATTTTTCTATGTGTTAAAGTCGAACATCCACAGAAGCAAAAGTTAGTTATAAAAAGTCAGATGGAGAGCAAGAAAGCACACACAAATATTAGTCTAGGAAGATGAGCATTAGAAGAGTTCCAGATCAGTGACCTATTGCCAGGAAATGGTCTTTCTTTTATCCAGAGACTGTGAATTCAAATATAGAAACAAATTCAAGTATAGAAACATGTTGGAACTCCTATGGAACAATTTAACCGTAATGATAATAGCTAAGTCATAGTTAAGTACATGAGCTTGTACATTAATAACAGTGTGTTTTTGTGTCTGCAAAAATAATTTTGCATCTCAGAAAGCATTATTCTGGAAATGACCACATGGTACAACCAACCTCATTTTCTGTCCCTCTCTGTCACATTAGGTCAGGCTGTCTTTCATATAAAGTCATATGTCAAAGCCTAGCAAAGTAATGAAGAATTTTGGGAAAAATTTCTCTTGAGGCTAACTGGATTTGGTTCCTCCCTCCTGTAAAACAGGAATAACATGAAATTAGTTAGTTATTATTATTATTTTATAATATAATATTTTATTATTAATATAGTATATTATATATAATATTAAATATATGGCATATTATATATTTAATATTAATATAATATTGAATATTCTATTCTATTCTGTTCTATATTATAATAGTATCAGCTATATGTATGAAAATATGTCAACTCTGTGTATATCTACTTTATTAAAAAAAGCAGATCTAGACACAATTATTTAAGTAATTCTACACACCTGAAAAAACTCTTCTAGAATTAATGCTAGCTTTGTTTGGTGGTAGAAATACAGCTATTGTGCTTTTTTTGCACTACACACATAGGTAAATTATATGAAACAGTTTAAGAGTTGATAAAAGTCATTAGTATTTTGCATTTTCTCTGCTTCTTCCATGTATTGTAGACACACATTTTAAGCACAAATAATTCTGAAAACATTGGCAAACTGAAATGACCTGAATAATAGCCAAGTCAATAGTGTGAACAGAATAATTGTTCAATTTAGTATGTATTTCTATTTAGGCTCCTCAACCAATAAGGTATCTGTGATTTAAAAAAAAAAGGAAAAAAAACAAGGAAAAAAGAATAAAAAATCATCTACCTCATAGGTAATGAAAGTAGAAGCCCTACTAGGCATGTCTAGAGTTGCATTATCAAGGTCACCAAGAAATCCATTTTACTTGTGCAATAACCCTGAAATATTTTATTTGGCACCTTTCAGCTGTTCACTACTTTTCAAACAAAACAAAATAAAGACCCTTAAGGTCTCCACTCAGAAAAACATGGCATTGTCAGTAGGTATGGACTTACCTTAACAATTATCTTAATTTGGCCTGTGGATTGGATTTCCTTTAATGTAAAAATCTAAACATTAATTTCCCCGGTTGGTGAAGAAAGAGAGAGAGGTTCTTCAAAGACAGTTCAGAGAAATTATCTTGTGACAGATTCAGTTCCTTGTGAAGATACCTTTCTCTTTCTATTGAGTCATGGAATCATTAAGGCTGGGAGAGACCACTGAGTCTGGTCCTTGACCAAATCACCACTATAAACTATCAAATAAACCATAGCACTAAGTGCCACATTCGGTTGTTTCTTGACCACTTTGAGGAATGGTTGCTCCATCACTTTCCTGGGCAATCCATTCCAATCCTTGACAACCCTTTCAAAGAACATTTTCTTTCTGAATTGACTATGATTGATTATAGAGGAAGCCTGAACAGCTGGGTTAACTTAAATGTCCAGCTTGGCAAATATTAGAGGTAGGAGAGGTGAGTCCCAGTTCAGGTACAGGTATGGGACTGAGGGGCCTCATTTTACATCCTGTCCCATCAGCCCTTTGCTCCAACAGGAATTATACTGACATTATATTGGTATTGATCAGAATGAGTTAGGAGATCAGAATTTGGGCTGAAGTGTTTAAAAATTGTTGCAGAGGAGCCCTTGGGAAAATTCTAGTTTTGTACAGGTCAGTAGCAAACGCTGCCTGATAGTTCTAAGAGGCAATGCAGAGTTATGCTGTCCATAACCCTACTCTGTGTCTAAGCAGCACATTCAGCCCCTGGGTAGTAACAATAGCAGATGCTTATTATATTTAATTATTAACTATCAGCTCTTTGAACTTATCACCTTAGTCTCTCAGCACCTGTGTGATGGATGGCAAAATTCCCATAATTTCAACTTCCATCAGTCAGTAAGTAAAAGGTGAGCATCTGCTAGTGCTCGCCAACCCCTCAGGATATATTCGGCTATCATTATGATTGCTCCTAATGGTGTTTTACACAAAATAAGTTAGGGTGAAAAAGGCATGCTAGGTTATTTTACACATATACAATGTCAAAGTATTTATTGCCCTGCATATGGCAAATTTTAAATATAAATAGATAATGCCAGTAGTATATTTATTATTAAATTTAATATTTATGCAGTGACATAAATTTACATGTCTCTTTAAGTGCTTCTGTATTTTAGACTTGATCAGAAGCTTTAGCTGAAGAAAGGAAGGAAAAGTCAGGAAGCTGCAGGGAAGCTGTACTTTACCCTATCTGCCACTGGGTTTTTTGCACTTAAAGGTATGTCCAACTACAGAGTGAAGAAATCGTCTTTGGAACTGTAAGCAAAGAAGGTAAGTTCTCATTATGCCATTAAGAAAGCTGGTAGAATCTGATCAGAGGGAGGACTCTGACTGAAATGCAGAACCTATGAACATGGATATGTTGCCTTCAGGACTCAGGTTGCTGTACAGCTCTGTTGGCATCTAATGCATATTCTCTGCATCAGTGCATCCCCTTAGGTCAGAATACCTTCACCTTCCCTCACTGAGGCACAAGGACGAGTTTGGAAGGTGCTTACAGCAGCAGTCAAAGTCTCTTCCAGCCACCCCTTCCATGGAGCTGAGTCATGGGGGAAATTTGACTATTATGTGCAATGCATCCGCAATTTTATAATTTAAAATCTGATTTTCTCTCAAAGTATTTTCATAAATTAGTCCAGAATAATGCAGTTTATATCAGAGTCCTCTGGGAAACTTTCAAGGCAACTACTGCCACATTGTCTCCCAAGGCTACACCCCTAAAGAGATCTCACTGCTGAGAGAATACCATATTCCCCTTGCCTCATCCATGATGAGGAAATGATCTAGAAAATCTTGTAGGACTTGGTAATGGAGCTTGGAAGTCATGTGAGACCAGTGGAAAGTGTCGACGCAATAACACACCAATAAGCAAAAATGTTCCAAACATCTGGTTAGCTGTGAAGAACCCCTCCCCTTCATGCCTGGAAAAAATGGGAGCAAAATTACCACTTATAATTTGAGCAATAACCTTTAACTATTGCACATAGGTCATGGCTGGGTATAGAATAGCATTGTGTAATATATTCTTGATCCACAGCTGGCATCCAGGCAGGGGTGCAAACACACACACTTCACAGATCAAGACTGAAGGCAAATTTTGGTAAGACGAAAGTACAGTATAAGGAAAGCAATTTCCCTGACATAGTCCTCTGGTAGTAGGCATTTAAATCATGAAATCTCTATGGCGGCCCATCAGACATGAAGTTATGTACAATTTATATTGAAAATTTATTACTGTTGAAGAACAGACTTTACATTTTATATGCTTTCGTGAGTGTACTGTTAAATACGTGGATGTGTACAGAAAACGTGATTTTTACATTCATAAGCATATGAAAAACGTATTTTTCCAATTTATTAATTGGGAATTATTGTAGATGATACAACAGTTTAGGACTTCTTATACCCACTATAAACAATAAGTTTTACAAATTCAGAAACTGAGGAGACAGCATAAGTGTTTTTTGAAGTGCTGAGGAGATGTCTGGAAACCGGTTAATAAAACTTGTGACTATGGTAAGGATCTTCTTCAAAGAGGCAACAGGAGATCTCAGTATTTGAGAGACTCCCACATTCCCTGTTTTTTGGGGCCAGTCTCCTCCTTCAATTTCAGGAAGACCTGAATGAGTCTCCAGTGGAGCTCCCCTCTCCTACTCAAGGGTGCCTCAGCAAGACAGGGGGCCTTTTGCAGAATAGTCCCCCTGAGGGATCCCTGGCTGTGAAATTTCTGGTCTGTGTCTTGATAATTGCAAATTTCTTCATCTCTAAAAATTTTATTTCAACAGCCACTGAAAGAGGAAAAGTGGATGTTCCAAAACCTTTGTTGACATTTTAGAAGGTCCGGACTAGTTACAGCTTAATTAGCTTTATGACAATGTTTAAGTTATGATATAGATTTTCAGAAGTAATTTGAGGGTAATTTCCATTGTTTGCATGAATGTCTCAGGTAAGACAGGATATTAAAATAGAGATCGTACCACAACAGTAAAATTACATATCAGAGTTCTTCTGAATATGTGATAGGGTTATTTTAATCAGATATATTTTCTGAAACTCTATAAAAGATGTTCATTTACTCTCTTTGGTTACCCCACATTTCAGCCAAATATGAAAATTATAGGCTTATTATAGGCTGCAAAACCCCTTACAAATACCTGTCTTTTATGATAAAGACATCCATATCTTAATTAATTTTATTTAAAACAATAGAAACAATAATGAGATTTTTCTCAAATTCAGTTTGCTATTTGTTACCATAAAATCCAAAATGTTTTCTTCTTCTACAGCATTTCAGTCACTCTTCGTCTTGCATCTTACAAAAGAAGCTGAATGCAAATGTTGGCTTTGGTGTTCTATGACGTGGTCCTTGCATTTTAGAACCCCAAATCTGGGAGTTTTCAGAATATGCTAATTTGATACATTTAATTTTCCTGTGTTGCTTAGTTCTCTGAAGATTGCCAAGCAATCCAACTGTAATCGCCAAATGAATGACATGGAATCTCAATTTTTCCAGAATACTATTTTATGCTGGTAGATATTTCACACTAAGGGTATTTCATACCAAGGGTATATAGATAGATTTGCAGTTTAAAATTCAATAGATTTTTTTTTCAGGGTCAGTCTGTAAGATTTAAAATGATCATTTTTTCCCAGCAGTTTTTCTACTCATCTTTCCCAGCTACTGCTGAGTCAAAGAGTTCAGACTGTTTAATTGAAAATGGAGTGACAGGCCTTTATAGCTGGATCAAAAACCAAAAAGAGTCAACAGAAAGACATCCTTTGACTTAATTTAGAAAGCCGTTTCAAAAGCTTTATGTATATTTAAAGCATATTTATTAACATAATTTACAACTCCCTCCCAAATCCTGCTATCACACAATCTTAGCTAAGCACAGACATGTAGAGCCTGTTTTGCCTTATTCATATCTCCCTTGGTTTTTCTGACCTTATTTTTAGAAAAATAATTATTTTATGTTAAGAATCATTTGCCTTTATAAAAAATAAAATCTCTCCAACTTATTCAAAGTGGCAACAAAATAGCAGCATACTAGTGCTGAGGGGGTCATGCAAGAATTGAAATGAGGTCCTTCCTCAGTCAACTGCTGTCTGTGTTTGCCCTTTTTCAATGCCAGCAACCTGGGAGCATCACTGCTCCTGCACTGGCAGCCCTTTCAGTAGGTCACCACTCAACTGCAGAATGCCCCATGCGTGCTCTGTGTGAACTGCCAAGCCCTCACTGCCATCTAGTCAAGACACCTGGGCATTAGACCCTTGAGAAGAGTCAAAATTAGGCAGTCTGAAAGACCTGCCACACTGGTACAGTTAGCAGAGACAATATTCAGTATCCTTCTGACACTGTGATAAGGGATTCAATTAAAACCATTAAAAGAACGCAGAAAGACACTTAGGTTTGTTAGAAAGGAAAAAAAGAAAGAGAAGGGTTGCAATGGGAGGAAAGTGAAACCAGATTTCCCTTCATTTACAAGTAAAGCCTTCTCCATGCAGATTGTTTTAACCTCACCATCTGAGAGTTGACAGTAAGTGAAAGCATCAGTGTCCTACTTTCAAACAGTAGAGCTAGATGACAAGGTAACAAAATAAACAAATCAAATTGTCATTAACAATATTAACTGCTATTTTTTTAGAGTTGTGGCACTTCGTGTTATAGAAATACTGCTGTGGCCACTCTAATCAACAATATTGAAGATATACTTTCCTGTGAGTAAATTTTGCACTGTTAATCAAATATTTATCTGATGTCTGTTCCTTTATGAAATAATATTAAAAAAAGAGAAAAGAGGAGAAATTTTATTTTTGTGTATAGTCTATATACAGTAGAGCATTGCCTTTATTATTCTGAGGGTTATTCTGATGCAAAACCCTGAGGCATCTTAGGAGCTAGAATAAAAAAAAAAACAAACATGTTTTCCTGGCTTTATTTATGAGTACAACAGGACTACACTAGTTTGTACCCCTGCAAGGGAAGACATAAGAAATGACGGAGTAAATACACACTTTGTAGACCAGAATTCTATTCATTTATTTTCTAATTGTCATTTGTTTTCATCTATTTGCTGCAATACATCATTATACAGTTGCTGTTATTTATCTTGATACTGCTGCCACCTTAGTAAAAATCAGTTTTGAATAAACCCCAAACCTAAAGTATTATTCTTGCTAAAGGGGTATATTGGTGCCTAGAAATAGATAAAGATCAATAAGTGATGGAATCCTTTCTAGAGGATAGGTCACTTTTGCAAAGTCATTAGGAAAATGAATGTTCAAAAGTATGTTGTTCAGATGTCAAACACACTAATAGATGCTTTGGAGAACGCCATATAAAGTGGTTTCATAGTAATGATATTGAGTCTCAATAAATCCCTGTTTCTAAATCTTTATTGGGATATAAGAAAGTGATGGGTAATGTTTTAGGTTGAAAGTTTGCTTCTTCAGAACACAATTTATTTTAAGCAGTACCTAGTTATTGGGTATATATATACCCAATCAGTGAAATATTATAGTGGTTCCCACTTCAACCAACAGCTATCACATCCAGTCAACAATATTTGAAGTTTTGCAAAAATTATTTAGGCCCTGAATCCTTTTGCTCAGTGATTATAGATTTTTCATCCAAAATTGCACTGCAGTCACTTTTATATGAAGCAGAAAGAGTTAAATGCAGTGCCAATTCCCCAAACTTCTCTGAGTGACATGAGCAATATAAGTTCATCTTGGCTCTTAGAGTGAGTCCATATAACTGTACAATCCATGTCCATAAAATTTAAGAGACCTGCTCTTCCCTACTCCATTGGCACATGTTACCATCATTGTTCCCTGCAGTTAAAGCTGACATGCACCCCTATAATTTGGATTGGTTTAAAAAGTGGTGTGTATTTGCCATTTTTGCCTCTCATATATGGGCCCAGTTTTCTCTGTCCATTTGGGGGCAACAATCTCTTTATGATTTCACCAGTGGCCAACTGAAGGCACCCTTTAAGGTATAAAGGTCCAGAAAAATTCTTTCAATATAGCTTTCTAGCTCACCTAAAATAAATGTAACTGCTCTTTATGCTTGAATATTATACATATTTTATGCATTCTATTTAGTCATGTCTGAAGGCTATGAAAGCTGAAAAATCTTTCAGCAAAGCATTTTATTCAACATATGCTACACTTTTTTTCCCATACTACCATAAGCCAGAGAGCCTGGACAACATAATTTCTGCAAAAAGGTTTTGTAGGACTTGAAAATTATTTTTCCTTTTTTTTTTTTTTATCAGCTCAAATTAAAGTAAATTCTGTAAAGACTGAATACTTTATGGGTTTAATAATGACAAAGAGAAATATCATCTCAAGAAAAAAATATCAGTTTTATTTTGAAATCGGTCAAAGTTAATATTTACAACTTCAGAGTGAACTTCAAGAGATTTGAAGTTCCAGAAATCAGATTGATTTTCAAAACTGTTACTGTCAGAAATCAAGAATTTTCTTGACTGAAGAAGGCATAAATTAAACCCACATTGCTGAAATGCTAACAAGAACGCTAAATACTGTCTTATTTGGAGACTTTCTGTCTATATTTTATCTTCTTTCAGACACTCCAATAGACACTACAGCACTTAAAGACCAAATTCTTAGTCCTGGACCATTCTTCATTCTCTACATTTATTTTTTAAATTCAGCAATAAAATTTAAAGTCAAAAGAAAAATAGGATAATTTAATCAACTGCAGGATATAAAAGGTCATTGGATATACAGAATTTGTTCTTACATAGATTGTAATAATCTGCATTTGGCTAAAATCTAACTTCTGTCTTTAAGTTATCTTCTAATAAATGTATACTCAGTCTGAACTGAATGACATCTTGTCATGTTTTAACTCCAGAGAGCACCTCAGGCCCACACAGCCACTCGTTCACTCCTCCTCAGTGGGATGGGGGAGAGAATCATGGGCAATATTGGGAAAATTTATGGGTTGAGATACAGAGAGTTTAATAGTGAAGCAAAAGTCAGATGCACAAGCAAAGCAAAAAAAGAAGTTAATTCACCAGTTCCTATGGGCAGGCAGGTGTTCAGCCATCTCCAGGAGACAAGGGTGCCTTTATGTGTGTTGATTAGCTGGGGAGACAAACATCATCACTATAAATGTCCTCCCCCTCCTTCTTCCCTATAGTTCAGGTGCTGAGCATGACCCATATGCAATGGAATATCCCCATGGTCTGTTGGGGTTGGGTGTCCTGATTACATCCCGTTCCAACTCCTTGTGCACCCCCAGACTCATTGCTGGTGGGACGGAGCTTTGGCTTTGAGTAATCACTTTGTAAGGTTTTGGCTCTGTGTAATCACTGCTCAGCAGTAACAAAAACATGGCTGGGTTATCAGCACTGTTTCCAGCACAAATCCAAAACACAGCCCTGTGCTAACTACTCTGAAGGAAATGCACCCTATCCCAGCCAAAACCAACATTCACCTACAGATGGAAAATCTGCTTGGCAGTTTCCTCCCATGATTAATGCTCTGTGCTTTACTTCTTAGCATCTACCTGGCGCTATGAGCCACTGGTTCTTGTCACACACCTGCTTTCTGAATGTCATATTTTACCCCTTGGAAGAGTGTTATCCACCATAACATCTTTCCTGTGATACATTAATAAGCGAAAGCTCTAAAGTTCATATGATGGGGACTTTTCCAGTTTTCAAATCAATTCTGTGGCTCTTTCTAAATCCTTGCTAATTTTTAAAGCTGCCTAGGAGCATGCAGTCTTAGCTTCCTCAGTGCATCTATTAGCCAGCTGCTTATGCATCTTGGAACCATATCTTTACTGTGGCAGTGCCCTTGGAAATTAGGAAATCATAATCTGCTCCAAGATTACTGCTTCACTAGACTGACCTAACTTCCTTGTCCTTCAAGATGTAATTTTAAAGACAAACATCTGTAATTTTTGAGTTCACGAGAATAACAGCGTACCCAGTTTACCAGTCATTGAATGACCAGACATTGAATTACCATTATTTCACTTCTCACTTTACCCTTTATAATTAGCACAAGTAGCACAGCACTTCTAGAGATATTTTACACTGACCCTTCTTTTTTTGAAGACCTGCGTGTAGTTTAAACCCATATCTTATTGACACATTATATTGTGTCAGGTTCTTTAGTTAGATAAAAGAAGGTAAATGCTTGTACACGTTATCAGGGTAAACATATATACCATTTTCAAACACAGTAAAAATATTACCACATAACAAAAAATTATTTTATGAGACCAGTTATGTAAACCACAATGTTGACTACCATTATTTATGTTCTTAGTTTTAAATACTTTTGAACTACTTCATACACTTCCTACTTCATCTTTCCATTATTTTTCTGCACATGGTGAAACACTACATTTTATATTCACACATTATCAACAATCTCGGATATTCAAAATCTTAGAAGGATTCCTATATTTAATAAATATTAAATAAATATTAAATATTTAATAAATATTAAATATAGGAATGTCTTCAGACATTATTAGAAATGCAGACATCTTTAAAATATTCCTATGCAATTAAAGAGCTAGAAAACAAGACAGCTATATTATAATTTTCTCATTACAGACACTCAGATTTATTGAACAACTATGTCTTCTCTGTCTCCTTACTAGTAATTTTGTCATTTATTTTAAGAATAGTATATGCATTTGCTTCTTCCTCTTGTACAGCTTCTTTCCTGCCCTGCTGTTGCTGTGGATCCCTGGATTCCTGATATATATTTTCAACTTTGACTGTGGTTATTTCATTTAGAAAAGCTATTTCTTTAGTGTCTTTATCTTCCTTCATTAATTTTTTCCATAAATTTTCAAACTTTCTGTATAATATCATTCTCTTGGATTATAATCTCTTTAGATAATACAAAGTGTTTATATAGAAATTTATATCTGCTCTCATTAGTCAATGAGTGGCTCTCAGACATTTCCTTTCACTACACCAATGATAGTTGGTGTAATGAAAGGAAGTGACAAAGCCTTTGTAGGACTGGTTGTGTGTCCTCACAGCTGGGAGCAATTATCAGAGATGGAAGAAAAGATGTAGAGACAAGAAGCAACATTTCTCTTTTTTATCCACTTCCTTAACACGCATAATTTCCTCTGAGTCCGAGAAAGAACTTCCCAAGGAACCAGATTCCTCTGGAGTTTTGAAGGTAGGTCCCTGTAGGCCTAGAGAAACTTCTCTTTCCTTCTTCATCAGAGACTATATTTTTCTTCTTGAATCTAATACACCTCTTACTTGAGTTGTCAAGCTGAAGTTTTCTGAACTCCAAAACAAAAACAAGTGCAATTGTGGCTCATACTTTTTATAGCAAAAATTATTCTACGAGAGTTCAGAAGTCCAACAGGACATTTCCACAAAAAACTTGCAGTTCAATCACATAGATAAAGTATTAATCTATTTTTTTATCTTCATGCAGCTGAAATTCAGTCCAAACGTCTCCCATTACATCCATTACACCAGGGAACATTTGTTTTCCTTCTTAACTGGAAATCACATAGTAATGATTGTTAAATTCAGTGTAAGCAGTAGGAACAATCAGCTTTTTCAAAGCATTTCATTACTTGTAGGACTATGAGAAAAGAATTCAGACATCTATAAATAGCCCATTGTTTCTTATTTGTGGTCCTTTTTGGCAAAAAGAATGGATGTTTTCCTTATGCAGCAGATGCTCAGGATAATATTAATAATACATTTCAAGATTTCTGCTTGTGAACATTGTTGTTAGTTCAAGATAAGGGTTTAAAAACCACCACATACTTCTGAATAAATATTCAATTTGTCTTGAGCTGATATACTCTTTTATAACATATGTCTTAATACTGGTCAAATTTACTAAATTTGAAGATTGCAGATCACTGGAGAAAGCCCTGCTTAAAATGGGAAAGTACTAAAATACTTAAAAAGAATCATAACTTGATGTCTTCATGACATTACATAAAATTATATCTGGATAATATTTTATAGTAGCTGTATTGCAATATTCTGACTCTGCGTACGTAACTCGGTACTATAATATGACATACAACATGTAGGCACACAATCACCATAAATTATTCTTGACATTCACTAGGGTTGTTCAGTCTCTCCCTGCCACATCTATCCTGGCTTTGACAGGTTCTATTTTGATGCTACAAAAAAACTTAGAGATTGAAGGACACAGCAAATTCAGAATATCACCAGATTGTCTTACCTAAGGATATGTCAGCGTGGAGCACAGGGTGAAATATGTATAATACAGAGTTCAAGAGCCTGCATATATCCTCCCTGAATTTAGAAAATTCAACACACTTAAAACAGTACAGCTATAAGGTCTTGCACGTTTGTGACTTGTTCAAGGGCTTCTCAAGTGAATGTTCCATATATACTGCCCCAATCTGAAGCTATAAGAGGCAGGAATTTTAAAGTGCTTGTGTTTAAATTTAGTTATGTAGGCCTTTTCAATTACTCTGCATTGGGACTAGGACACAATTACAATTCCATTTAGTGAATTTCCTCCTTAGCTGGCATTGTAATGAAGGATGGAAGCCTTGAGGTATTTTGACGTAGATGCTGTAGTTTCAAGGTTTTTGGCAGCTAATCTTAGCATTTTAGTCACACTGACTGAAGTTAGACATAAACTTCAGTGTGAATATCAGAGTCACAATTCCTCCTAGTATTGCCTCCCTACTGATGGTCTCTATCAAGGCTTATATTCACTGCCTTTTGCACCAGAATTTGAGAGTAATTTTTGAGAGTGTTGGAATTCAAGAGACTAATTTATCTCTACAACTATAACATTTTTTCAAAGAGTGTTTATTCTACTGATGCAATGAACACAAAAAATAAAGGTAAAAATTTGCTAATTACCAAAATAAAAGAGCATCAATACCCATTATTTAGTGTGCGAAAATTTAGAGGACTCAAAATGTCTTTCCAGATTTTTTTATTGAAAATCTTTCAGCCAACCATAAAACACTAATTTCTGTAGTTTTGTCTCACATTATGTAGGTCCCCACCTTTGATCCAATTCCTTGTACTTTTATGCCTTATAAAAATTGCAAGCACCTTGTGGCACAAATAAGCCAGTTTAATTTGTCTATATAGCATCATTCTTTCCTAAGGCATTGAATGAATAATATATGGTAATTTATAATGAAGGTACTTGCAAGTCAGAAGGCTTGACAGGAAGCCAGTGAATTGAAAAGCAAGCAAAGTTAAATAAACCTTTTAAACAGGGTGGTCTTAGTGGCCAAGATACATTTTTTATTTATAAACATTTGGTATGAGCACTCTGTCCCTTGGCAAAGAACTTGTTCCAAAGACAGGAAAACTGGCTGCACTGTCTGAGCACGCATGGAGCTTCCTGCACACACTGTAGAGCACAATTAGGCTAACTAGACGAGCAAGTGCATTTCTCAGAGCAACATCTAAAACTGTGTAGCATTTAAGCTCCAGAACTGAAAGAAACCAGAACAACAGGAGAATGGTCGCACATATTTTTTGCTTACCTTTGCTAGGAGAAATTTCAGGATCAGAGAGTGCCTTAGATTAGAAGGGACTTTAAAGATTATCTTGTTCCAAGCCCTCTGAAGTGAGCAGAAAGACCTTCTCCTAGACCAGGTTGCTCAGAGATCCATCCAACCTGGTCTTGAACATTTTCTGGAATGGGGCATCCAAAACTTTCCTGCATAACCTGTTCCAGTGCCTCCTCACCCTTGCAGCAAAGAAATTTTTTCCTAATACATAATCTAAATTTCATTTCAGTCTAAAAACATCCCTCCTTACCTTGCCACTACGTGTCCTTGTAAATGATCTCTCTCCATCTTTCTCATAGGCTCCCTTCAGGTACTGGAAGGCTGTAATTAGGTCACCCTGAAGACTTCTCTTTTCCAGGCTAAACAATCCCAATCATCTCAGCCTTTACTCATAAGAGGTCTGCTCTATCCTTCTGATCAACTTGGTGGCCTGCTCTGGACTCAGTCTGGCAGATCGATGTCTGTCCTGTGCTGGGACCCCAGAGCTGGATGCAGTACTTGCAGGTGGGGTCTCACCAGAGCAGAGAAGAGGGACAGAATCCCATCCCTCCCCTGCTGCCCACGCTGCTTTGGATGCAGCCCAGGGCACGTTTGGCTTTCTGGGCTGTGAGTGCCCATGGCTGGGTCATGCCCAGCCTCTCTTCCACCATCACCCCCAAGTCCTTCTTGGCAGGGCTGGTCTCTATCTATTCATCCCTCAAGCTGTAGCATTTACACAGGTAATGTGATGCATATTAAACACTCCTTGAGCACTTATTTATTAAAACTATGGTGCACTCTGCTAAAATACGTGTACTCAGCAGCACATCAATATTAGCATGCCTCTTTCAGACTTTCTTCCTATTTTTCTAACTCAATTTCAACAGACAACTTCTGTTTTAAAGCATGACAAGACAAAGTTCAGGACTTTCCATTGAAAAAGCACTAGATTTGTTGCAGAGGCCCTGTGTACAGTTCACGCTCAAAAACTCCCATGTATCCAGAAAGCATGTCCCATAGAACTGATGAGCCATGTGAAGGGGCAATTTGTCCTGGATTTTCGGACACCAAATAGCCTAGTCAGACCCATAAATTTCGATTTTAAGTACTTTAGGGCAAAAATCTGTCATTTTAATTTGTTGAGAAACCACCATTCTTTCCTAAGGCAAGGTGTGAATAATACATGATAATTTAAAAAGGAGCTGTTTGCTACTGCTACTGCTCCAGCAAAACCTCTAGATTCTCAGACAAATGACAGAAGTATTCTTAATGCACTCAGGCTATATTTTTAGGTGCAAGAAGACGATATATACTTTAAAATCTGAACTTAATACAAGCTACCTATTCAGTGCTACCAACTGAAAATTCAGTCTCAGTGTATTTGCTACTTTATTTAAAGTTATGGCTTGTGTGGGAAAAGAGTTTCAGTGCCTAAATCCTATTGAAAGCAAGCTGTTATATATCTAAGTGTTTCCATAATGGATCTTCCTAGTCACAAAGAAAACCCTTAAAAACAGCTTCAAAAAAAACCAAAGAAACTAAAAAAAAATAAGAAAAAACAGAGACAAAAAAAGCCCACAAAAACAACAGCAACAAATAACAAAAAAAATAATCCTCAACTCTGAAAATAATTGTATTATGTTAGTTGATTAAAAACTAGAGTAGTACACTGGCTTCTTAAATTTCTTCAATTTTCATATTTCTTCAGAAACCATCACATTATTATGTGAAAGTACATTGCCAAGCCAACACATTAATGTGGTGTGTTGTAGAAATTTTCATAATGCACCAATGATAATGTTGTAACTTGTAGATATTGGTAAAAAACAAGCTACTAAGTTACTAGTGCAAGATGTGTCTGTGGGTCTTTACATGTGTTTCTTCTAGAACACTGCTGGTTTTAAAAAGGAGCTATTAATTCTTTTTATTATTGTTGTTATTACAATGATGATGATGATGTTAACGATTAAACATTATTAATAATATGATGTAATGTGGAATTGCAGAAGAGGGAG
This sequence comes from Cettia cetti, assembly GCA_013401135.1. Classification (NCBI taxonomy): domain Eukaryota; kingdom Metazoa; phylum Chordata; class Aves; order Passeriformes; family Sylviidae; genus Cettia; species Cettia cetti. The sequence goes on along the minus strand of VZUI01045773.1, from coordinate 52,411 downwards.
TACTGTATATTGGAATATGTATAAAAATAGATACAAACAGACCTCAGAGTCTGTAAAAAAAATCATCACCATTAACATCATTCCCATTCTGGCAAAAAGACGAGAAAGAACCCCCAGCAATTAATCTAGTTCTCCTGGTGAAGAGCTCTAAGTACTGATTGTTCATCATGAAATTTTCTTTTCTTTTCTTTTTCTTAAGGAGCATGGGAAGAACAACAGAACAGCACCAGAGAAAGAGACAGTTATTGGGAAGGTTTTGTGCATTAATTTTACTTGTATTACTACATTAATAACCATAGAAATTGGATAATTCAGTCCGTGTGTGCTAATACCATCAAACTTAGAATAAGAATAAAATTTTGACTAACCACTAAAGCTTTAAGACTTCATATAGGCAGTGCATTCCTTTAACCCAAATAAATTGCACTGTATTGACTGTTAAATGTGGAAGCACCAGTATTCACAACACCTCTGTTTATGAACGGCATCTAATTTCATTATAAGTAACACAAATTCTTGGATATTTTGTGTAATGCTTGGGGTTCTTAACAATATTTTGAGATCTGAAAGTATCAGTAATCCTCTAAAACATTTTAGTACAATGAGGATCCATTTCATGAAGATACTTCTTTATTTATCTTTCTTTTAAAAGTGAGACATCCATTTTCTGCATGTTCTGATCCAACCATTTGTAAACCTTCCATTGAATCACTAAAAGATAATAAACCTATTGTTCAGACAAATCAAAAGAAAAGGTGATGCTTTAATTATTTCACACCATTCTCCAGAAGCTCCAAAGCACAGAGCTTCTAGAGAAAAGACATGTCCATCTCCATTTTTAAAAAGCAGTATCTCCAGTTATACCTTCATGCAGTCTCTACCCATGTCCTGGGTTCAGCTGGGCTAGAGCTCCTTTTCTTTCTAGTAAATGGTACAGTGCTGTATTTTGTGGATTTTGTTGTTGCTAGGTCAAGGACTTTTCAGTTTCCCATGTGTTGCCCAAAGCAGGTGCACAAGAACCTGCAGGAGAGGACTGCCTGTGCAGGTGACCCAAACTGGCCATTAGGGGTATTCCATACCAGAAGGCATCATGTCCAGCATATTAACTGGGGGCAGCTGGCTGTGAGACTGGGAGGAGCAGACTGGGCATTGGTCACCAAGTGGTGAGGAGTTGCATATTGCATCAATTGTCTTTCTTGGGCTTTATTTCTCTCTCTCTTTTTGTTGCCTTCCTTTTTGTTATACTTATTTTTATTATTATTTTTTACTTTATTTCAATTAATAAACTGTTATTATTTCAGCCCACAGGCTTGGGATTTTTTAATCCAATTCTCCTCCACATCTCACAGAGGTGGGCAATGAATGAGTGCTGCACAGTATTTAGATGCCAGATGGTGTTAAGTCACTACAACCAAGAAAACTTGGAATAGCAGTGATCTGAAACAAACAGGTTGTAAGAAGATTGAAGAGGATTGAAAAGCAAGCCTACTTTTAGGTAAGGTCTTAAGTTTGGAAAGGATATAGAAATTGTGGGTTACTGTTCTACCTCTGTAATCTTTTATACAAGACAGCACATATGAAAGTTTTTTTTCAAGCTGCAGTTGACAGCAGTAGGAAGAAATGAGGATCAAGATAGAATATACCAGCCTATTAAATAAAGTTCAAATCACCCTGGCTAGGTCAAACAATGGAGCCTCTGAACTGGACCAAAATACACTTGCAAGAGATGGCACAGAGGCCTGCCCACCACCACAGCTCACTCTTACAGCCAGCAAAACAGGAAAAAGGAGAGCAATGCGGAAAATAAACCTGCACTGGCTGGATAATGCCCATAGGCTGAGAATCAAGTTAGCAGACTGTTACCAAAGTCACAGTCAAGAGAATGCATTAACATGGTTTCTAGTGATACATTTCTGAGATGTGTTACCAAACTCCTCTCCTTAAAAATTATTTCCTTTCTTCTTGTGAAGATTTAAAAATTATGACTGAACAAATAAGGCAAATATTCAGTATTTCTGGGCAGAGACTTGAGGATTGTTAGCTGTTTGCCAACCATAAACCTTGCTAATAACAAATAGGTTAAAGTTTGAGGGTATTCCATCATGAAATTAAAATAAAAACATCTGATGCAGAACTTTATATTTCGATTTCACAATTGGGATACAGTAGTATATTAACATTCTTATTAAAATTCTGTATTTTCACATGCATATATATACATAAATATATATATACCTAGATGGAAAGTTCTGCTTTTTTACTCAGAGTTGCTACACCCAAAGGCAATTTTTTTTTTTTTTGTAAATGTGAGCAAAATCAGCTCATTTCCTTCACCTATGCAAGGATTAAAAAATTCTCAGCATGAAGGAGTTATATGCTCAATGTATGCAGGAAGCATCTGAACTTTAAAAGCTGAAACTTAACAGGCTGATACAGAGGATTAGCCTGCAGGCCAATATGCAAAAATCAAATATTCACACAATAAGAGTAAAAATGTACTAAAATCAATTATGCAATGTGTTACTTTGCTACTTGTAACAAATTCATTATTAATTCTGATTTTCCCAATTAGCTCTTGCATTCAGAATCACGTGTATGTCACTGATCTAGCATAGCAGTGCAGGTCTCCTTGGTGCATCATTTCACTGAAGTGTTTTCTGCTTCATAGTAATGTTACATGTTCCAAAATAAACTATAAATTCCAGCAACAGAGTTTGTGTTCTAACTTTAATTATCTTTCCTCCTTGAGAAGAGCAAATCTGAGATTTGGAAAGCTTTGCATCCCTTAGAGCAGGTAGGCAGTTACTTCTGGGCACAACTGTGGCCTTTCTTCGTAAGTAGAATTACTAGATTCCACTACACCACTGTGGGCTTGGGAAACTGTAAAAATCAAAAGAACTATTTCATAGTGCAGAAGGAAATTTGGCTTCTTACTCAAGTTGACAGATAGAGAGCACCTTGTTGAACACCAAATTGTGCAAGGACATGGCCAATGCGATGCCTGGAGAGGCTACCTAGAACAGAGGCTAGACAGTGTTAAAGGAATAAAGTAGGTATTTATTGAAAGGCCTTCAAAAGATACAGCTTGGGCAGTACAAGAGCCTGGCTGTGGCTCCACCCAAGATGGATGCCAGGTCACGAGTTTTCCCACTTTTATAAGTTTTGGACCATTTATATATTGGGGTTAATTGTCCAATTACAGCTTCAGGTCATGAAGTCCCATCCCCCCATATCACTCTCCTCAATTTGCTGTTTATACTTTTTGGGCCTGAAGCTGCAATGGTGTCCTTGGTTCTCAGGCTTTAAAAGGATTGTTTTGTCTAACTACACTGTGCAGAGATCTTGCTAACACTTTATATGAAGTTCAAAGTTATATACTAATGCACTACAGAATCTGGAAAATATGGAAGCTAAAACTTAAAGCATCAAATGACTCATGAGATGTTTGTGGCCTACAGAAATCTGAGCTCCTACAGTTTAGGCTAAGGATTTTTCTTCTAACTCCTACCCTAAGTACTGGCTTTTATCTGCAGCTTTATAAGATATTCATATAGGCTGCCATTCCTTCCCCATAAGATTTATATTATCCATGGCTTCAGGCAGGTGGACCTTTCCCTCACTATGAAAAGGGTATTTTCACCTTTTGTTCCCTTCATTTTACACTTCCCATTTCTTTGCTGCAGGTACTGGTCTCCTATGCAGAGGTCTTGTGCATACTGAGCTGTTTCTTATGTAATATCTGGTGTATATTATATATTGGCTGTTAAACCATTTTTAAAAATACCGTCTATGACTATGTCTCCACATAGGAAGTTTCTTGCCTGCAATGTACACTTTACCCTTAACACGTAACTTCAGATCTGTTCTTTTACCTTTTACAGGAGAGGTCTTTACAGGAGTGAGTGAACAAACTTGCTTGGGGGAAAAAGGCCGGTGTTAGAGAATAAACTGGACTGTCCAGCAAGTGTTTATTTAGACAGATAAAGAAACAAGTCAATGCTTGTGTCAACATTGCAAAGCAAGGGTTAGGTGCTTCTAAAAATCACCCCACCATTTTTTCCAAAACTGTCCTGGCTCACAATCATCTGTTAATTCAGTCCTGAATATCTTCATTTCATTTACATAACACAGGCCTTGTCACAGTGTGAAGTTCCCTAAAATAGTTATTGTGTCTTTGGGCAAAAAAAAAGCCAGACAGTAGCAGAAAGAAAAAACTGTAAGCATTTAGTTCTCCTGCTGGGATAGAGATTATATGTCTGGCTTCCTAAATATCCAAATTGAGACCAGACTAAAGCAATGGTGTTTTGAGACCTTCCTAATGTCATTTGATGCCTTCCAACTTGCTTGCCTGATATCAATACCAAGTTTACCCCACTGGGCTTAATTTCACTCATCACCTTTCTTGGTGAAAGTAGGCTGAAGCATTCACGTTCTTGACTCTATTTCTGGTTTACTGATCCTTCCAAGGGTATGCATTACAAGTGGTTTCTGAAGAGGATTTGAATTCTGCATGCCATGGTTTCATGTTGTTTGTACAATGGTCTGCACACAGATGCATGAAATTCAGCCCACCTATAATTCTGTAACTATATACCACACACACAAATAATAGAAAATAAATTAAATAAATTAAATAAATAAATATTAACACTTTAGATAAAGCTAGCTTTAATAATTCCCTTTTCCCAGAAGATTGGTCTAATAAGTCTTGCCTTTTTAACAAAGGCATTTCAATACTTCATTAACTAATGTTTGAAAAATGCTGTAAATGCTGTAAATTTCCTGTATGTGTCCTGTTGTCTTACTTCTCATAGAGACTCAGTATTGCCATAAGCTGTATGTCCTGCCAGTTGCCAACATACAGGCAGACAAAAGAGCTGTGGTAGATACAGAACCTGTACTGGAAAGTCTGGAACACCAAAACTTACTGAAATAAATAGTCCAGAGAGACAGATGGGAAGGGAAAGAAGACTAAACTGCTGATGAGACAAGAGATAAGCTCATTCTCTATCCTCGTTCGCTATACAGATGGACGTATTCTCCACCACCTTTCTCCTCTTGCTTGCCATTTTTCTCTGAGATTTATTGAAGCATTTTAATCTACTTCTAACCATGCTTAGAAGTATCTTCAACCTACTGCCTCAGAATGCCATCAGGGTCCATTTTGGAGGGGCTAAGTAGGATGCTATTACTCAGACTCACTGGCATTTAAATCTCACCTTTGCCCCCTGCTTGCTGGAAGGGCTGTTTTTCTTTCCTAGGCCATGTTCATCTAGGCCAAATCCAAAGCTCATTGAAGTTACTGACAATCTATCCCTTGCTTACAGTGGATTAGGCTTCTCTGCACTCCATGGTGTTGCTAAAATTAGTTCAGTAGTGCTTGTAGAGCCCTCTGGAAAAAAGAAAACAAAACAGAAATAAAATGTTATCCAAGGAGAAACTGGCATTACTATTTTCTGGAGAGCTGATTGCAGATTTGGCTTTTTTGTCATCAAAGTAGGCATGCAACTGCAATGCTAGTCCAGAACCTTATGCCAGTCCCAAGGCCATGGAGGAAGAACTTTGATCTCATTTCAATTAACAGAGTGTACAATTTGTTTCATCAAACGTACCTTGAAAAATTCATTACTGTTTATGGAAGACTGATTACGTGTCCCAGAGTAGACAAGACAGGTAGTAAGACAGGGCTTATCTCTCAGCTCATACTAATGAGGCTGTTCTGCCTGCAGCTCCCTCTGGCCAGATGCTGTACTTGAATGGAGTCCCACTGGGATTCTTTGTGGCTGCAGTCACAAGTAGTCAGTTGCAAAAATCATGGTTTAACCATCATTTCTGGAGAAAAACAGGAGTGAATATCAAAGTTAAATTATTCATTACTTTGCTGATGAGGTGGGATTCCACACCACCCTCTAGCTTTTGCCTATCTAAACATTTGACATTTTAGGTACAGGTACATGGTAAGGTGTAAATACCTCAAAAAGCAGTTACAAAAGGTTAATGAGACTGCAAAATTTCAGAGACCATGCCCACATACTTGTGGCAACAGCAGGCATCACAGGAGGGCCTCAGATCTGTCTTAGCCAATAGACTTCATATAAGATCAACACTGCCTCTCTCTGCAAAACAGACATGAGCACTGCATTGAACTCATGCCACTCCTTGAAATATTTTAAAGGCTGTCAGGAAGGAGATTGCCAAGGGATATTACTTGTCCATTTGCCCAGGAGAGTGAGCAGCGTGGGTTTCCCTTTGGAGTTGCCCAGAGAAAGTACAAGTGATCGTCACCTCCTCAAATGCTTCAAACATTATAGCATGGATTACTCAGTCTCAGCAGACTTCAAAAAGCCTTTGTCATCCATCAGAAGTGGCTTCATCCTTCCCTATGTGCCAAGCAGTGCTGTTGTTTTGTAATGAACAACTTCCATCAGAGCGCAATTTCTCATCCTGTCTGACTCTGCTGATCATTCTTGTAATTAAGTCTCTTTTTATTCTCTTTGGCAGCACACCATCTGCACAAGAAGGCACACCTGGAAAGCAGTTTTCCTCTGGTTTTTCTATCCTTGATTAAACTCTGTTTTAAAGCAGAGAACCTTAATCAAAAGAAGTGCCTGAGTGGAGGTATCTGTGTCTGTCTCCCTTTTGTCACCGATTCCCTCTGAAGTCTGCAGGATTTGGATTTGCATAACAATTTCCAAAAAGGTGTCCGCAGTACAGGGGTAACATTTTCAGAGAAAAAATCCAATGGTATGAATTGTAGAGGAAAATAACAGGGTACCATAGGCATTTAATTGGTATTAGTATTAATTACTATAAGTGCCTATTGAATCTATTATAAAAAAATCTTTATTATTTGTAGTGTTATGACACACAAGAATCTCATTCCTGAGTGAGATCAAGAAAATGTGAAAGGAAATATTAGTCTTTAAATGAAAAACAAGTTTAAAATTATTCTACCCCCATAGTTTTAGGAACCATAGGCCAGGTCAGTGCTGCATCTCATATGAGGCATAAAGTAGCTAGGCAGCATGAGAATAAAAAAAAAGAAAGATCTTTTTTGATCTGCTGTATTTGACAGGTGTGGGGGCCTGGGGGGTGAAAATCAACAAAACTTTCACGTTGTTTATTCTGTGTTGAATCAAATGTCAAAAGGGCAATCCACATGGACTCAGATGTATGTATGAAAACACACATGTATATTCCAAACAGGTGCCAGTGCATTCTTCCTGTCTATTCCTGAACAAAACTACACCTCATTGCCAGCCTAAAATCAAGCCCCATGCTGGTGCTCCTAGCTTATTACAGTTCTCTAATGGCTTCTGGTAGAATGTAACAAAGCCCTAAGCCCCTGTAGCTGCTAACAAAATGATAAGCTGCTTCCTGTCTTTGATCTCCCATCATGACCTCTGCACCATGCAGAAAAGACAGGAAACTTTATCTTTTTCATGCGAAAACTTTTTCCCTGGTCATTTACTGCATTCAAAAGCAACTAGATGGAAAGGATGAGACAGGAGCCAACAGGTATAAAAATAAAAACTGAAAAAACCCACCCCAGTTTCTGAAGTGAGCAAATTGCATTAGAAAGCATGTTTTCTAAGTTTGCATGTAGTTGGTGCCAACAAATTTGAGCTGCTTAACTGCAGTGACATAGCTTTAAAAAACAACAGTAGAAAGGCACTTAGTTTACTAAATAATACACTTTTTTACCCTCAATGAAAAGCTGCTTCTTAGCACACACATATCAAGGCAAGCCACCTAATGGCACTAATTTCAAACCCTGCTGCTGCAATGTTTAGTGCATAGGATACAAATTACAGTGGATTCAAAACAGTGGTACATACAATTGATGAATAATAATGAAATTTTACTTTATTAGCTTCTGAAATATGTGTGTGAATTTTCATAAAATGTCTGCTAAGAACTAGCTCTAGCACTGATAGCTGGGGCTTTGCAAAGTTTAGAAATAAAAGCAAGTGCCTGAAAGACTTGTCACATTCTCAGTGGGAGTTATGCTATTTACATGGCTTGCAGTTCACATTTATAGAAGTGTGGGTTGCTCTTTATTTCTCTCACTTTACATCCTTTCACTGCACTCATTCAGCAGACATGTTTCAACTGAACCTTCCTTGGTCCGATTTATATCTTAGAAAATGCACCTGTAACAAGTACAACTGAATGCTCAACTCACACTGACACCATTCTTTCCTTGACTCTTCCTGGCCAAGTCTCAATACATGTGTTCTCTTACAAACTCTCATAAGCACATTAATATTCTAATAATTCACTAATAAATTGCTTTTTGTATCATCTTACTACTGTGAATGTAGGGAAATAACTACAGATCAGAATGATACGCTTACTAATAAATTTCCTTTTTTAATATCTTTCTTCTGTAGACAAATAGAAACTAAATACAGATCCACTGCTTTCAAAATACTGACTCGCACAGCTATTCTTTTTTGCTAGGACCAGCACAAGCTGACTAAATTCTGCAATGTGTCTGCACCAAAATCATCACATTGACAATTCTAGTACCACATCTAAGTCTGCTATGAAACTGGGTGGTACTCAAAAGACCAATTCCTTCTCCCTGGTATCACTCTTGCGCAAACAACTATGCTATGGTGTCAGGAAAAAATGTGGCAGGCATGTTTATTTTACCCAAAGGTAGTGGAAAATATTTCATGTGCCTACAGCTGTTGCAAAGCTTTCATGGAAAATTGTTTAAGGATTTAAGTAAGCTGTATAAAGATGGTCTCTTCATTTGTTTTACTTACTGTAGCAGGAATGTTTATAAACAGCTATCTGGAGCTTTTTGTTTGCATACATTGCTAACTAGCAACTGTGAAAATCATCCTGTATAAATCAGACTTTACATAGGTATATTATTGAAACATAAATAATAGAGCAAACAGAAATCAGTTTATGGAAGACCTTTCATCAAAAAATGTTGTTAAAATGGCCAAATCCTGAGAGTTGTTCTCCCCAACAGAATGCTTCAGCCAGCATGGGACCCATGCTTAGAAGTATCTTTCTATCTATAACCCAGCAGTCTTAACTTCATAACAAGGAAAGAGATCTACAAATTACATTCAAAAGCTCTAGACAGCAGTCAGTTCACTCTCAGGTAGTCAGCAAGTTCTCCGTTCCACTGCTGAATTCATTATGCTGTCTGACACTTCCTAAGATATGAGGGAGATCCAAGTGGGGATAGCAGATGTAAGGAGGTAAAAATGCCTCTGACACATTGGGACCCACCTGGAGATCAGTGTGCTGAGCTCCCCCATACATGGTTCTTATTCTCTGAATTTATTCCATACCATTAATTTGGAATAAATTCACAGAAGAGAAGACACACAATCACTCTGTTCACCTGCACAATAATGCATTTGAAACAAAGAGGAGTAAAGTGTTGTAATTGATCCCTACAAAAAACAGGCATGTGTCAAAGGAAGTAGTTTGACGCCATAGTTTTACCTGAAATTCATTGAACATTATTTCCCTTTGTTCAACTTCTTTTATTTTCATAGCATATTAGTTCTCAACTTGACATTTGCTGCATGATCACTTGATTCAGAGTTAAGAAAACTGCTTAACAAGGAGAAGAGATATGCAAAATTAAAGGTTATTTATATCATCACTGGCAAAGACATTTAGATGCTCAAATGACTGTTAAAACTGATCTGAATCTCAAAACTTTTTAATGTTACAATCAAAAATATGGCTAGAGTGTTGCTTCATTAAAGAAGCATGACTTAATTGAGGAATATAAGACCTGAAAAAAGCAGCAAATAAAGGTTCTGTTGGCAGGGGGAAAAAGGAAGGGCAGAAAATAGTTAATTATTTCAGAAGCTCCTGATCCTACAGTGTGCCCGGGGAACCCAATCACAGTGGGTGTACCAGGCAAGGGTAAACCCGTCCTACTAAGTCTCTGTGCTCCATTGCAGCTAATTTCACTAGAAGTGATTCTCTCCTTCCAACATTTCTTGCTAATCGTATTGGGATTAACAGAAGTTCATCATCTGTTGAAGTACTGAGGACCCAGTGGGAACTCTCTAGAGAGTTACTTCTTCCTTCTGTATGAAATCAGATTATCAGGCAAGAATAGTAAGAATTAAACAATATGACTATTTAAAATATCTAGAGAAATACAGACATAGGAATACAAATCCTGTCATGCTTTTTCCTCCAAATGAAGTGGCACATGACAAGGGCAGAAAATGAAAAACGAACATATTATTCCCAAAGCAGGACTATTAGCAAGATGAATTAAGGGAGAAAAGGTTTGGATATTCAGATACATATTTAAAATTGTGAAAATTTATCCCAAAGCTATGAACATTTAGAAGATTTATGTCAATATAAAGCAACATCAGATTTTTTCAGAAGAATATTATCATTAATAAGCTGTATTGTGGCAGTCAAATCAGGAGCTTTGTTAACTTTCTCCTGTTGATGTGACATAGATGGGTGACTGACCCACAAGCAGATGACTGTGCCCTTCAAAACACACTTGGCCTCACCCTTTTACAGAGGAAAAAAGTGGAAAATTGGTGATTAAATTGCACTTCTTTTGTCCTGAGGTACTGATCCAGTAATGCTAGAACCAAGTATGTTCTAATACATAATGCTCAGACTTTTTAAAAGGTTAATCTTAATGGTAGTGGCCACTTAATTGGCTTAGCTTGCCTGCTGCGTTCACTGTCATTCTAATAAAAGACATAAGAACTAACTATGCCCTGCAGTAAAATGGTCAGGCAAGATATAAAACAATTTCCAGAAAATAGCCATTTCTGCTGAAGAGAAAATAAGAGAAAAGCTAGGAAGACAGACTGACAGCTCAAAGGCTCATCAGAAAATGAACTTTTAGCATATGGCAAGAAGCTGAAGGAGGCCGTGAGGTAAAATAGTAAAGATGGCTATCAGTTCTGAGGCTGCTTTAGCATATTTTGTTGTTGTTGCTGTTATTTCCTACAGTAAATAGAAGCTGGTGTTTTCTTCTTGGGAAATTTCACCTTCATTGGTAATTCAATGTAAGTAAAGTCATAAAGCCATTATTTGAAACAAAGCCAATATGCATTAATGGTTTAGACATCAAAAATGATCATTAATAACTTAAATAATCCTTGAATTAATGAGCTGGAGTCTGCAGACACTTTTTGCTGTTTCTTGTCCTGTTCCTTAATGCTGAATTGTTGGACAAGAAAGATTTGTTTTCTAAATGCAAAGCACATCAAATGACTTTATCATGCTTCATCCTCCCCGGTGTAGTTGAGGTTAACATGTTCTTCTACATTCTGCTTATATTTGATCAGAAAAAATTGCACAAGAGCTGAAAATATCATCTAAATATATACTTAATGTTAAAATTCTTTAATTATATGTCTTATTCAAATGAAGTAAAGATAAAGAAAAGCAGTTAAAAACCTTTTTAAACAAGGTTTTCAATATTAAGATAAGAAGGTTTTCAATATGAAAGCAAGTAATTCCAGCTAGATTTCAGTAATTACATAGTTTTTGTAACAGCATCCTTAAAACCATCCTGTAGCAACAGGGTAGCCAAAATAATTAATATGTTACTTTAAGTTGTATCAGATGGTGATGTCATCAGAGATACGAGATTAGAGTCATATTCTATTCACAGAACAATTATATTGCAGACAACATACAGCTATGAAAGAATTATAACTGAAAATGTCATGAACACTGGTACCCCACTATTTTGTTGGCAGGTCTCAGTTTTGTTATTTGTCCTTCAGATATAACATATATTTTTCAATTTCTGGTGCAAAGTAAAGTTAAAAAAAAAAAAAAAAAAAAAAAAAAAAGAGGAAGGAACATCTTATCTTTTTTTCATTTAAGAATTATCTAACAAGGCACAAATTCATGCAAATTCATGCAAAAGAATGTAAAAAGATTTTTTTTTTTGTTGATCTGATGAAAAGTACGGTTTTCTCCCTTGTCTTCAAAGAAATTCAGAAGGAAATATTTGCTGCAACTGCTCAGGAAGGGAAAGCATTTTTCCCTCACTGCAGCAGCTGTCACCTTTTCAGCCTAACAGTGAAACCAGCACTGAAGCTGCAGGTTCTATACCTTGAGACTCCTCAATGGACAGAGTAAATTGACTTGATATGGTTTATTAGCAGCAGTGAAGCAGATAAGTTTTTTACTTTTATTTGTTGCACACATTATTTAAATCTCTTATTTACAGTGGCTATTCTGCAGTGATTATAAATGCTTTTGTGGGAAATTCCAAATACTTTAACAAGGATAAAAGGCAGGGTTTATAAAGAATATAAGCATCAGGTCAGGAAGATTGCAAGCTATATTCATTTGGGGTTCAGACTGAAGCAAGTAATCTGATATGCTACAATTTTTACTGCGGCTTTTTTTCCTGTCTGACAAGGAGGAAGAAAAATAAGCAGGATATTGGCAATATATTTCAGTATTCAGGGGAAGAGCTAGTCCTTTCTACTCTCATTAAAATTTGACTTTGGTGGGGTTACATTGATTTATGTCAACTGATAATACAGTCTTTAGACTTTAACAGTTGTTACAGATGTACATTTGCAAGCTAGAAACTGCCAATGCTGGTTGGCTGGACATGGATTGGTGGCATTTCTTAACACTTCATGGATTTTTTATGAGTCCTGTATTTTTTCCTTAAAGTAAAGGTACACTTTGATGTCTTTCTTAGGGCTTGTTTAGTGCTGCTGTACTGATTGCAGCTCAGTAAACAAAGATGGAAAAAGGACAAAGGGAGCAGTAGCTATGTTGTGACACAGTATGGCAGAAGCAGTTTTTGTTTATATGTTTGTACAGACTGGACATGATTGCAAAACTGCTGCTCTATCCTTTCATCTGCCTCACTGTCTCCCACTTTCCTACTGGAAAATTAGTATTTTGTAGTTTATTAAAAATTTCTTTACTTTCTCATGTTAGCATTATAAAATTCTAAAATTCCCAACCAAATTTTCAGTTTTCAGAATATGAAATCCAAGAACATTTTACATCCCTCAAAATTTTTAGAGATAAATTTCTTAGTTCTCAATTAGAATCAAGACATAAAGGCACTTTGTAATATATGTGTATGTGAGTGTACTATGGATCTGTGTTCATGTCTGCTTGTATATATATGTATTCATAGAAAACATCTGACTATTTCTGACCTGAAAATGTGGTAAATAAGATACCACAGTTGCAACCAAACAATAGGAAAAAACCCGTTAAATTATGTATCTGGATTCATAATCATAAATCCATGGAAAAACATGGAATATGTGGGAATAAACTTCATACGGTCATATGCTCCAGCTCTTCCTCTCCAAGCTTGAAAGTTAGATGGAACTTAAAAAATTAGATGAGGTTTGTCCAAGTTAAACTCTCTTAACTCCATGTATTGAAATACAAAAATAAACATAGCAAAATTAAAGATGTCACCTACACCATCATCCGGTGCTGAAGGAGCATTTGTTCTACCACTTTAGATCTATATTTCTCACAGCTTTTTGGAGAATTCCTATTAAAAAGATTTCAGTTGCTTGTCCACCTTTATTTAATATTTGACTTTCCATACACTTAGAATAGAAAAAAATGTTGTTACTCAAAATTTGGATTTAGAGCTTCAGTTTAGAGCTCTTTAGTTCAGAGCTTTGTTGCCTTATTCTTTTCCTTCCTTAATATTCAAGTTTAAGAAATTCAAGCTGTCACTCTTAAACAGATCTTAGTTGTACTATTTTAAGTAGGGATCCAAAACCTGCCTCTGCAGGCTATTTACAAGTGCGGCTGAATATACCAAAATAACAGTAACTTGAAAATCCAGCTGCAGAAATACCAGAAAAATGCTATTTTCTGAACTCAGGAATTGTTTTCCTCACTTATATCATCTACATTTTCATTACAACTTGTAATAGTCACCGAAGAAGTCAGTTGGCCATTGACCCAAGAATTCCAAAAAGAGCAGCTGCTGAAAGACTAGAAAAAGAGTTAAAAATTGCATATACCTTTATGACTTTATGATTCTTCCTTTTTTTTAATAAAGGACAGAGATAATTTGAAAGAATGGCTATTCTTGAACTGGCAGTTCATATCTAAGAGCATGAAAAAGGGCTGAAATGGCATCTGGTAAATGGTTTTCAGCTCTGAATTAATCACCTTTTTCTTTTAGATTCTAAACAAGAACAGTGGAACCTTAAAAAAAAAAAAACCAAACCTGTCTATTCATTAAAAAAAAATTAAATGAAAATTTGTGAAATTCTTAAAATTTACAGGAAAAAATATATTTGGAAAAAATAGAAAATTAAAAGGGTATTAACAGAAAGAGGATTTTTATTATGTAATATTATGTTTAGAAGTCTGAAGAAAAGATTTGTGCTACTGTTTATTCAGCCAGTAAATAAAACTTCTACAGCTGCATCTTTTAGTGGCTTACAAGAGTGTTACTCTGTTTGTTACATGCAAGCACCTGTTTTCTATATGTAGAAACCAAAATATTATGGCCCTGTAAGTTTGCTGAGTCTTATTACATGAATAGCAGAAGATGGATTTTAAAGTCCCATTAAAAAAAAAAAAAAGTTAACTTAGTATGGTATGAAAATATGTCTCAAAAACCAGAAAATAATTCCTCCCTTCACCTACGCAAAGTAATAACTACCAATCCAAGTGTTTTTTTCTGTATCAGTGAATTCTAACTTTTAAAAGAAAAAATATTTTGGAAAAAATATCACCCAGAATTTATTTGTAGTTTTTATACAAAACACTTGGTCTCTCATTGGACCTGTTTTAAGACTTTGCCAAAGTGTATTCTTCTTTATGTCTTAAACTGATCTTAATCTTTCAACAATCCCTCAGCAAAACTCTCCTTTCCTATTTATCAGTTGAACCCACAGATATCAAGTGCTATGACTCCCAAACATTTTCACATTCCTAAGGCCAAAATAGGAGTAGAGTCCTTCTGCTCCATTGCCGCTGGCATCCTTTTCCTTGTTGAATTATGTCACAACATCCAGTTTTACAGGCAGTCCTCAGCTCTGTCTTTAGACTGTGATAATATATTTCATTCTAAGGAAAATTTCAGTAAAAGGCTAAGGAAGATAGCCCCCATACTATGCTGTATTCCCCAGCCTTTGCAGATTGTGCAGAAACTTCCTCCAGTTTTATTTGAGAGTGAAAGGTGTGTGGAACACTATCACGAATAAAGACGATGTGTGTCCCACAAATGATCTAAAGCAACCAGCAACACAAGGCCTTGCATTCTCCCCACTACCTTTCAGCACCAGAAGAGGATCTGTATCTTAATTCCTTGACTTTTACATAAAGACTATTAATACACTGGAGCTTGTAGGTGCTCCACCATCTACTCCTAACTCATATAAACACACACAACTTAGAGAAATCCTCAAGTGAGCCCTACGCTGCATATCAAACAGAAAGACTTTTCACAGTGTCTATATCCTCTCAACAATTTCAAGCTCCATAGGTTTGAGTTTGAAAGTCATATTCCTTTCAGAGCTTTTTCAATGTTTTCTACTCTGTAGCTCGCCCACTGAAGCTTTGTGCTGTGCTGTTACTCCCTCACCTGCTCTTTCAGTTCATTGCAGGTTGCTCATTTCTTAACACCTCCTGCTTAATCCAGTCTCTGTCTACCCATGAAAGCTGAATGCATTCACATTCCTGTAACCACAAAAAACAAGCCAAACTGCTTCCAAATCATACATGAACATTCTATTTGGAGTTTTAAAGGAAAAACAAGTTATTAATGAAGCTTTCAGAAGAATCAGAAGCACGTTGAGCAGATGTCTGCTGCTTATATAAAGATTCACGTGTAAAGCTGTTTGAAAATATTTGATTTGCCTTAAGTAGCTTTTAAAAATCCAGAAAGTATTTTTAAATTTTCTTAGATTTCTAAGCAATAATGAAACATCAAAGAGAGTTTGGGTGCTTTGTTGGGTTTCTTTGGAAACAAACAAAAAAAAAAGCTTAAAAAAAAGGCAAAGAAAATTTCAAAGACTTTATTCTCCAGTTTTTGTCAACAAATTTAATGGAAATTAAAATAATTTCTGAAAGGTCTATTCATAAGAAACCAGGTGCTCACATTTTTTAATATATTTTTAATTATCATATGTATTACCATATTACATTTATTCATAAAATCACTGCATGATCTGAGGAATGAAAGCTGCTTAGCCCTTTGAAGAGTCTCAAGTAATAAGATATTTAATGAAAAAGCAAAGTATCAGCAGTTTGACATTCAGTACAAACATATACCAGACATGTACTCTTCTCCAAGGCATATTTGGGTTAAAGGGACCCTGAAATACTACAGCAGTCCTTTGCCTGTTACATTAGTACAAAGTAAGGTAATATTTATTTCAGATATCCCACTCTAGAAACAAATGTTTTGTGATTTTCATGAAATGGTGATTTACCAGGAGCACAGTAATACCACACCACTGAAAGCAGGGCTGGAGTTAGCTCAGACTTGCAAGTGTTATTAAAAGCTGCACATTTGTTCCTTAATCCTGTATTCAGGGAATACTGCAAGTTCTGATAATCAGTCTGCTATTTCCTCAGACTTTGTTGTTATAAATGTATTAACTTTTTCATAAAGCAATCTGTATTTGCAATTAATCAAGTGAGTTGTCTCTTTAAGATAGTAGCCTAGCAACTTCCCTGAAGCCAGGGGAAGTCCCAGTTGGTGCTGCAGACTGACAAAGTTATTATCACAAGGCTAATCTAACTCGTCAGAGTGTTTTAAAGTATCTCTCTGATTAAAAGTGAGGAGAGAAAAAAACGCCAGTGAAAACTCAAAAACAGTTACAGGAGGGTGAGTATTCTTTGTGTAAATGTGAGCTAGAGAATTTTTCAGGGGACAACCAATATTTTTATTTGTCTAGAAATTAATACAAATTTGTTTCTCAAAATTTAATACATATTTCCAAATGGGCCCAATGATGAAAAGGGTAGGTTTTTTTCTTCTTGATATTTTGTTTCCTCTCCAAACAAACCACTTATTCAAGTGGAGTAAAAGTAGGATTTTGGAAACATCAAAATATGCTTTCTAGGTGAGCTGTACTGAGTGTGAACCCACCTAAGTGGCTTATATTGAATTCATCACAAGGTGTCTGGATTCTCAATTGCATGTAAGACTAAAGATCTGATAATTTTGGTTTTGACTTAGCCTTTCACAGCTTCATGGCATAAACTCTGGGAAAACTGGGTTTCTATGACTCCAAGGTTCTTCAATATCATTCCTGAATCTCAGCTGCAGAATTTGGTTTTGGCTGAGAGTGGCCACAGAACCACCCTTGTATCAACCACAGATAGATCTTTCAACAAGAACAAAGGAAACCTCAGGAACAGAGCTTTATCACAATTTCACCTTTGTACAAATTTTGTGGATAGGTATATTATTTGTTATGTCTTCTGTCAAAACTAAAACAAAATTCTTCCTTTCCCCTTTGTGGCAAAAGGAAACGTATGGTTTTAAGCATACAGTATATATGCAACACTAAATATGCTTCTTCTCTGTAAACAATTCCTGCTAGCAGGCAATGGGCAACAACCTACAAGACAAGGCTCTGCCTGTGCCTTCTCTGAATGTGAATAAAGCCTTTTGGAACATTCAACAAGATGAACAAAATCTGTATCTGTGCAGACAATTCAAAGAAACACAGTGCAAAAAAGTTTTTCTAATTGTTCTGTTTGCTTTCTCTGAACATCTTACAATGACCAAAAGTCTCAAGCTATGCAGGGCTAATTTCAAACTTTCAATTTAACTTCAGGTTACAGAGAGTAACCTGAAGATGAGTTCTTCCCTCGTGTAACTACATTTTTGTTGTTTTCCTGAATATTCAATCAAGCAGCAGCTGTAACTCCTTTTCCAAAATCTCCTTGTATTCATTACCAGAGAAGCAGAACTGTTCTGATTCAAATTGCTGAAAGGATTTCATTTAAATCAATATACACTGCTTTGGGGCTTTTTGTATGGGATCCAGGATGAAGACTGTTGCAAGCAATAGTAACACTTTATCAAAGACAGACCCACTGAATGTTGAGAGGCCTAGACAACTGGTTTGTAAATCACCAAAATTTACACAGTTAACATGAAGGTGAATACGTTTTTCTTCTTTCAGTTCAATCTGCTTATAAAAATGTCCTCCTACTACACAACCCTTAGAAGCTTTGGTAAAGTGAGTATACTTCTTGTGATTGGACTACTGATGACTTTGAACACGAACTCAGTTTCAAAGGCAATAAGTGACCAAGTGCTAACAGCATTCTTGGAGGTAATTAAGCTACAATTATTTCTTAAGAAAACTATTGCCTTTATTAACTTTTTGAAGGACTACTTAAACATTCAAATTTGTTTAATCCCAGTTTGACCATTTGTGGATTAATATCATTGCTACATCTTGCTGCTTAACTCCTGGTATGTTGTCTCCACCTTCCAACGTGTTTTACTGTTAAAGACCAATGAACTGTTAACTGAGACCAAAAAAAAAAAGCAGATTTTTTTTGTAATTTTTAAAATGTTTCTTCAGAAAATATAGATAAGACTCAGTGTTCTTTGCACAGCAATCACAGATAGTTCTCTCAAACTGCAAACTGCAAACTGCAAACTGCAAACTGCAAACTGATACAGATCCTAAATCATGAAGTTTTATAAAGGATAGGAATCAATAGGATACAGTTGAATGGAGCAGGAGTAATAAGAAATGAGTTAAGGGAAACTTAAGAGACAGAGGGGAGTGACAGAGGATATTTTCCTACCTGCTGTCTTCACTTTTGCAATTCACAGCCTAGACCTACAATCTAAAGGCTTTTAGGCTTGTACTCATATGTATGGGAAGTCAGCAGATAACTGCACAGGAATGAGCATACATGATGTAGAAGAATCTGGCCTACCTTGGCATATTTCGATTATTATAGGTTTATATGCTGTAGGAAAAGATGAAATTTATATATATACTAATAAATAAATAATAAATACTAAAGAAAAGCATGGTCTACTGAGTATAGCCAAAAGAAAGACAGATATTGAGACTTTAATATAATTTTCTATTAATTCCTAAACATCACCCTAGTCTGGGAATCTCACTGTTACCCACTAGAAGCTACTGTGCTCCTGTGAGTAGCATAATTTAAATATGCTTAATGGGTGTGAACAGGGAAGAATTTTGTTTCATCAGTTTTGAGCACCTCTCATCTAGCTGCAGTATATGAAATATTTAAAGTTTTGTTTTTTAAGACAGGATATACAGTAGCTTTAAGAGAACAAATGAACTCATCCCTGTGCTATGAATAGCACAGAACCTCTCATCTTTGAATTGAATCATCAGGGACACAAGACATCTGCTTTCTTTGCAAGTTGAGATAGTCCAACTATTTCTGCATAGTATCTCTGTTCAATGGTAACTTTCTCCAGGAGACCAAGGGGCTGCATCCTATCTTGGTATCATCTACTGTGACATGTGACACAAATTTTCTTATCTTTTTACACAAGGTGATAAGCCATCAGTTTCCAGATATATAGTAGGCCCACTGCCATGAGTCTGGAAATCTCAAACAAGTAAATAGAGTCAAGTCATCACTAGTCCAATCACAAAAAGTATACTCACTTTACCAAAGCTAGATACTGTCATTATAGGAGCATAATTTTCATCATTTGGATATTTCCTTTCAGATGAGAATAGTAGAATATCACATACTGAAGAATAGCCCAAAACTGTAGGCTATGTGGCCATTTAATAATTTGAAAAGAAATATCAACATAATTTAGTTACTCTGTTACCCAAATTAATTAGAGAAACCAATGTTTAAAAGAATGTTAGGAATGGTTGGTTCCCTGTGGCTTGCAATGCTAATCTAAGTCCATTAATAGTCCACCTATAATATTTACAATTAAAATTTTGATAATAAAGAATTCACAACTGCTTTGAGGACTAGCAGTGAGCTATATCTCCTAGCCTGTAGTTCCAGTTGCTAAATCACTAGTTTAGTAAGAAATTTAGAAACTGAGATGATCTGTGATGTAGAAATACTGCTTTTCAAATTAGGTTTAAAACATTGATAGGTCAGCAACTTTAAGTTTTCACCCCCTAGTTTAGAGACAATTGGAAGAGTTTCATGTGGTGGGGGCCAGCATTTTAGCAGTTTGTGAGAATACCATGTTCTACAGGTGTACTTCTAAAAAGCTGTCTTACATTTTAAGTACAGTGTTAAGAGCAAAACTTATCCTTTGGGTTGTCATGAGGGGAAATGTTCTAACCTAATACATGGCTGGGCTAATAAAGATTTTTTAAAGTCTACAGCATATGGATTTTTATTATTTCTTTTGTTTTTCTTCCTTTTTTAATTTCAGAACTAAACTACGGTTGAATCATAATAAAAATAAACATACACTTGTGTTCTTGCATCTAGTGCCTCCAGCAGTGATAAGAGTTGTTTAATGGAGTTGGTACTGGTATCGATTGCTCATTACTTAAAAAGGAACTTGCAGGTTAATCAGATTTGCAAGCATCTTTCTCATTATTTACATTGCTGAAGAGCTTAAATATTAGGGGGAAAGACTAAGGTTTGCTTTGCCAGATAAATAAAATCAAGTTGTTGTTGTTGTTAGCAAATGTGTTAAATGTAGCAAGGTAACAAATCCTGCAGCCTTCCAGAGAGTGATTTTTCAAGACAGAATAGCCTCTAAAAGGCAGTAAAGTCATGGTGGTGAACATGGTACTATGTAGGAGGTATTGCTCACTCCCTCTTCTGGTTAATTCTTCTGTTAACCTCATTTCAAAATCTGATTTTTCACATAATGTGTGATATTAATCTCCACAGGGGATGGACAATTACACACAGGTGTTTCTTCTTTTAATCTTGTTTCCAATTCATAGCTTGAACGTTTCTTATGCAAATTGTTTATGTTCATGACATTCAGGTTCTCCAACAGATCTGGAGACAGCTAATGAGGCTGGAAGTAGATCTTGATGTGTTTCTATAACGCAGAACACCTTCACCACATATTGTTTTGCAGCTGTACTTGCAAATTCCGTATCCTTGAGTCTTTTCATCCCTCTGACTACTTGCAACACAAGGTGTATTGCAGACGGCCAAGGTTCTTAGCAAACTCTTTTGCTGAGTTCCAACAGATGTGGTACCAAGTACCTTGTTCTGCAGTAATATCTGCTGTATTTGCATCAGGATACAAATTACATGGATTCATAGATTAAGGAGAGTTGAACTTGATGTGAGGCAAATTTATAAGCAAAATTATTTTCAAGTTTAAGTCTGCTTTCTCTAAAACTAATTATGCTGGAAATATTTTCCGCCTAAATTGTGTGTTCCCAGACTGGAAGATCACGGATAGACATGATTTGTATGAGGGTATGTTGCTCTTTCTCACACACTAGAGTCTAGTTCTGCAGTAAGTGGTATACCTTGTGTAACAGTAGAACAGGTTCTTATCTCATTCAATTGCCTGACAGACAATGCAAGTCAGAGAGCATACCTTATCAGTGTTATGTTTGTTTACTTCTGTGTGTCCATATACTGTATAAATCTCTAAGCCATTTGGATGAGATTAGAATGGAAGAATTGACAAAGTGACATGGGTGAAATGCAGCTTACACTTTGATTATGTGTGGAATAGACTTCATTTTTAAGTATCAGAATAAACCAGATTGCAAGAAGGAAAAAAAAGGTGCTTGTTCTGCAGTTTGTGAGCTCAATTTATTTCCCAAACTGGAAGCAGGAAAAGGATTCACCTTTTTTTATTGGTAAAAATTAAGCAAAGGCTGCAGGGCTACAGCACTGAGACAGCTGAATTGAGTTGTAGCAAACAGCTTCATGCCATAGTGACAGAAGGATATTCAGTACCATATTTTGTCATCACCCTTGGCATTCGGCTCTCCTTTCCTTGGGGAGTAGCTGGTCCTGATGTTCCTGGATGCATACCTTTAAGGACAGAAGGCCTTGAACCACCTTTTTTAGATATTCTAAAGCTAGAGCTGATTGGATGAACAGCTTTTGGTTAAGTTTCTCTTAGGCATCTGTCTAATTGGTGAATATTAATCATTTTATCTTAAAAATTGACTAGTTAGCAGTTTACCCATTACACACACTACCATGGGATAACTGCAGATGAGCATGCAGTATTGACAGCAAAGTCCCACCAAGAGTTGTTTTTAACATGTCAGACCAATTTCCTCTGTTAAAATGCAAGAGAAAAACAATTAATCAGCAGTGGGTAGTTTGCTGATAGCTTGATTTATGAAAATATATTGCACCTGTCTAGAAGAAATTAAATATTCTTTAATTTTATTAATTCAATTAAAATACTTCATAGTGTATCATTGGTTTTGCATTGTAATCCTTTATAAAAAAATAGGATGCTAACACTGCAGTTCCTCCTGCAAGCTTTTTCTGATTCTTCACTTTCATTCTGGGCAGGACATCAGTACTATCTGATATTTTCAAACAAGTGTTTACTGCCTCAGCTCTTTTAACAGTTTCTCATTAAAATGGCTCCCAACATGTCCTTCTTTCTGCAAGTACTTTAGTTCTGCCTGGAGCTTTCACAGGTCACAGCAAGGGCAGGAGATATCTTATTGCTTCTAGGTACTTCTGAATGAACTGATTTTCAAATTTCTTATAATTACTTAGGGTAAACACAATACCTCACTCTTGTAGTGCTAGAGCAGCCAGTGGGAAATCCACCTAATTCTGTTCACCCTCACAAAGTAACAAGTCAGTCTGCTGTTGTGGCACCAAAGGCTGACAGTATATTGACCTGCATTAATTTGTAAGAATACAATCATCATGATTCAGGTATTATTTACTTCAATTCAACCCTCAGAGGATCACATCTGGAGTCTTGTATCTAGATTTGGACCTTGTCAATGGAAATGCAATATCAACAGAAGAGAGAGGAGAGTCAATGAGAATCATTCCTATGATGGAAGTGCTGGAACTCACAAAAATACAAGGCCAAGCGACAGAAGTTCTCAGCCTCATGAGGACACAATAGAAGGTGAATCACTGCTGCTGTGCAGAAAAAAAGAAGAAGCTTGAGGAAAATCTCATCCTGAATCATTCTAGCCAGGGAGAAGTAACAGTCCTGAAATCTCTGTGGTTGCTTTATTTCATGGTGGTGAAAAAACAGTTAAAAATTTAGCTTTGATTTCCTGTTAGCAAGAACAATTGTTACTGCAGTTTACCTTCATAGATAAATGCATTTTCTAACACTTTATGTATGCTTCCAAGAAAAAGCATTAACAGTGGTGTTCTCACTTCAAATAACTACTGGTAGAACTACTGGTGGTAGAACTGGTAGAAGATGCCAGCAAAGAGTTGCAGGTTTTGAGAAAGTATGGCATTTACAAAAAATAAGGACTGCATAGAGCTTGTGTACACAGTGCTGAACAATGAAGCACAGAATGACAAATGTGTACTAAGTTCAGTCTCAGAAACAGAAGAGTTATTTCAGCCTGGGCAGCATAGACTCATAGCACAGCAGAGCTCAGCCATACAAATACATTTTTTCAAATTAAAAATAAAATTTCCTGGTAAAAGTTTTCTTGATCCAGTGAGTATATTGTTCATCATCACATAATCTGCCACTGTATATTTCCACAGAAAGATTTGCCAAAAGTTGTGCAACAGAAATACAGAACAATATGTACCCATGGAAATTATTAGAATGAAGATCAATACCATATTAAAAAAAAAAAAAAAGGCGCTATTATTATATTGATATGAGACTGGAGTGATGTAGCTGTTGCTTTTATTTTTAACCTGTTTGGAATTTGCATCCTCAGAATTATGAAGAGAATTTTATTTCTTTTCTTGACCTACCTGAAACCGGTGGTCTTCATAGCAGAAGGTAAGACATATTATACAATTGTAGCATAAGGGTATTTTCCTACAGAATATCACTGTGCATGGCTTCTCCAAACAGAATTTGTAGGTACAGATCGAAGTCTAGCAGCAAAGAATCTGGACACAATACAATAACCAAGGCTTTTCCTCATCCTTAGCAACCTGTTGGGTTTCTTCTTAAGAAATGCACATGATACGTGTTCCTACTCTCCAGATCCTTCATGACACCTGCTACAGCCACTCCTTTAGCAGGAGGAGTAATGTGTGATATTAATCTCCACAGGGGATGGACAACAAACCAAACAGGTTTTAGAAGGCATCCTGCCCGCTTCTGTACCTTAAGATTTCCTCACTTGAAGATAAAGATATATCCTCCCACCCAGCTGTGACCTTCCTGAGATGCTGAGAAGAAGAGAAAATGCAGAGATTCTAATACTTCTACTGTTCTGCTAAAAAACTAGAGGTAAAGGGGGAGAATAAATAACCACTTAATTTTGTAGATATGCATGACATAAAATATTTTTTTGAATCATGTTCAGCATGAAGGGGAAGGAGCAGAGAGTGTTCTGTCCTGGGCATGGGTCAGTGATTAAATGACTGGCTGTAAACATCAATTCCTGCTACTAAATTCTAGTCTTCCTAAGTAGGGCTTCTCTGCATTTTGTTTTATTTCTTTTTAATTCAGAGCACATTTCTGTTCTGCTTCTGGTTCAAGGATACAATCACTGCAGGTATACTGTAGCACTGTAACTGTTGGGCAGACAAGCTGATTTATAGACCAGATTTCCTTTTCTTTTCTCTCTGCTTGTAAGGTAATATAAAAAGGAAATAAAAATGGGGTCATAAAATAATTGATTAACTGACATATACTAGCAAATGAACTCACAGTTCAAAAAGGCAGGGGAGCAGAACAGATGATTGTCATATCTAACAGTGACAAATGCCACTTAACTGTTATGAAATGAAGTTACTACTTTGTGTTACTTTCACAGCAGAAAGAATGCCAATGTGTTGCCCTCTTCTGAATGTGTTAATCCATTTCCTGCCTCTTTGCTGACACTTTGTTTTGAGCTAATGGGCAAAAACTGATTGTAAAATTCTTATTTCATGGTGGTGGTGCTTTGGATTTTTCTTAAAAAAGAAAGATCTCATTGATCATCTTCAGAGGTTCAGCACTCCACATGGCTCTGTCATAATTTCAGTGCTTGCATAGTAGGAAGTACATGGCCTTAGAATTTACGTGCTACAAAGAGCACTGGACAGCTTTCAGGTTTAATCCACAGGATTATGTTTTATGGCACTGTCTGAGATTGTGGGCATAGAATGATATTTAAACCAAATTGTGAATAATTAACAAATTCTCAGAAGAAATCAGCAACAACTTCCACTAGGTCCTTCATCATCTGCATCAAATTGTCATCTTCATTCCAAGTCTGAATTATTTCAGAAAGCTGAAGACAACAAACAGATGTTATATTTTTCTAACAGTCCTCCTTTAATGCCACCTGGAATAGCCTGACTATTGACAATATCAGATTCCAGTGGGCTTCTTTGTCTACTGCTCTCTCTTGGAGGGAACGCCAGCAATCATTTTTGTTTTCTTCAACAAACACTGCCTCACCTTACACAAAGGGTGCAATTCCCAGTTGCAGCTGCCTCTATATAGAAACAAAATTCATTAATAGAACCACATGCTCACTTTAAAAGCAGAAGTGTGAAATGGAACAAGCTACAAAGTTGCTTGGAAGAACTAAAATTATTTTTTTCCTGTCTTGCAAACATACATAACCATGATGATCTTAACTGATGGTGCACAATCACTAGATAGTTCTCTGCAACATACAAAACACACACCTATAGCTTTCTTCAAATGAAACTGTTTGTCACAGATGGGACAAACTGACTTTTCTTAATATTTCTGAAGTCTACTACTGTTTCTAACAGTTCTCTCATTTTTTACTTATTTAATCAAACCATAACATGGAGTTTCTTAATATCACCATTGTGCAAAAAATGATACAATGCTTAGCTGCTCTATCTGGCCTAAACCCAAATTAGATCTGCCTGCTCAAACTGGTAAGTATATCACATGTCTTACAAATTTGACTTGATACTACAAGCTGTTCCATATGGACATAGTATCTATCTGTACTGAACTGTCTGCAGGATCAGGACCTTTTCTGAGTTAAAAAAACAGCTACAAATATTTAATATATTCTTCTGGTGTATCAATACTTCATTTTTCAAATTAAAAAATCAGTCTTCAAATAGTCATTCCTAGATCTTCTTTGCCTTTAACTGTAAATGGATGAGTCTCGGTCCTCTTTCTATTTTCCTGTCTTTGGAAGATGTGCAGAAGGATAATAAATTACTGCTGTTACAATGAGATTATCAACTTACTTTTAAAAAATTAATAACTATATAAGCAGCAACTTCTGAAGTTCATCAAGAAAAACAAAGTTTGAGAGAAATCACTACAGAGTAATATAACCTTATAAATATTTATAAGTAGCAAAACACATCAGTCTGAAAATCAGTGAAGTAAAAAAAAAATATTTTTTAAGCAAAGTAGGGTTTTTTGTTTGCTTTTGACCAATTTAAAAACCTTGTAAGAAGTCCATTACAACTGAAAATTGACATTTGTGTTCTGTTTTTATTCTCCATAATCATCACTGTACTTAGATTTCAGCATATACCAGGGTCATATCTCAGTAATTAAACCCTTTTAATAAAATAAAATTTATACACGTTCAGAGAGTTATTACATATTTCAGTAAAAAATAGCAGCAGAATTTGAAGATTTTATTTCTTATAAAATATTGTTCCTCTGGTCAAACTCCTTTTCTGAAAATCCAACCTTGAAAGCATGATTCAAAATTTCTGACTTCTGATCTAACCTTGCTCTATTAAGAACTGGGCAGAGTTTTTTCTCTGTTTATCCTAAGAACCAGTTGGTACCATGATGCGTATAGTAGCTTCCAATCAAGGTCTAAGATAATTTCTGCTGATACGTTTTCATTAACATTAGTAGGTGTAAAGGTAGATGGAGGTAGATATAGATAGATATAGACAGATACAGATGATAGATATAGATATTTGGAGACTATATTCTCTGGTGTCATTTTTTGCTATCACACTTTTCTTTCAGTTTCTAATTTTGGGTACTGCTACAGAGAATATTCATTAGGATATCTTAATGTTTTCAATACAAAACACTAAGACCAATTTCAAAACTCATCTAGATCCTTAAGAGGTAAAATGTCAATAGCCAGAGATAAGAGTTGACTTCTGGGCAACCTGCTCTGCAAACAGCACAGATTAGATGTAGATCAATGTACAATAAATGTCTCCTTGTCTTAGTACGTAGTCAGTGCCCCCTGTTCTCAAACCAAGGCCCTGTGTTAATGTCCTGGTCTCACTTGTTTCACTTTGGTCCTAATGAGAAAGTGAAATATGTATGATATTACTCCAATTTTTATCATTTTTTTCTCCTTCATGATATTTCAGGTCTACTAACATGACAAGGAATTCTGAAACAGAATTGCAAGGTTTCTTAAAACAGCATCCTTCAAAGTCTGGCCATCAGTTTATGGCTGGCAGCTCGATCAATAAGAGATTGGATCAAGAACCTATTTCCTGCAGGAGTCACTAGAAATATCTGCTCTGAACGGCTAACTGAAAACTTTTACTTATCTCATTAAGAGCAGAGACACACTAACTATGGTTTTATATCTTCTCTTGACCGGTGGAGTGATGATCAAAACACTAATTTTACAGGCTCAGAACCGCCAGCAGCACTTTATTTCTCCCTTACACATGCACACTTTCTTTTGTTTTTGCTTTCTGCCATGGAAGAGACAGCGTAGTGGCTTTTAAAGCTAACATTTCATCTTTAGGTGATCACTGTCAGTTCATACATATACTGGGCTAAACAGGATTTAGCTAATGTAAAAGGGGCCTGATCCAGCTCTCCCAAAAAATCAATATGAGGCTCACTGATCTCAGTGGAAGCTAGATCAAATCTCACATGCACTGGGGGAGATATTTTCTGAAGCATAAAAGGATAGTGAGACATGAAAGTCCCAATTCCTATTCATTACCTAGAAAACCTCTTCTAATACTTCTTTTCCAAATGTGAAATAAAAATAGAGAAACCTGTTGCATCTCTGGACATAGAAAATTGCTGGCTTGTTTTTCATCTTGACCTGAAGTTGCTATGAAAGTACTTTGAAAATTTCTACTGTCCCATTTAAGTTATCTGGAATTCAGACTTTCTTTTAATGGGTTGGGCAGAAAAGACAAATCAGAGCTAATGCAAAAAAAAAGTGAGAGGGACATGTTTTTAAGGGCTACTAAAGCAATATAGTTTAGTTGTATACCACCTTTTCACAGCAGGCTCTCTCCAATTGTACAAAGATTTTCTTTATATATGTATAGAGAGAATAGATTAAGTTATTAAGAAAAAAAAGAGAAAAAAATCTAATTATCATAAAATCACTTTTTCACTCTTTTTTGATGGTTTCCACACTTCTAATTACTGTTTGGCTTTATAGTAAGAGTACAAATGCATCTTTACCCTCAATGGATTGTTACACTGTGGCTTAATAATAAAAGGCAAGCTCTTTTTCTTAACAGCTAAAGGTCTGGGGTGTTTTGGTTTTTTTTTTTTTTTTTTTGGACGGTCATTTGTCTTCTCTATAATAAAAAGATGAGAGGATAGAGAGGATAATCTCAGTTTGTTTAATTATGTTTACTGCTTCATCTTGCCCCTGAGCAAATATTTGTTACAAAGGAAATACGGGCATTCATTGTGCCACCAAGGACCATAATTTTGAACCGTAGAATTATTAATCTGCAGGATGTGAGCTTTCAAAGATGTTTGTTCTTCAATTACCAGCTTAGGGAAAAAAATCCACCAGATCAAATACAGTTATCCTGTGGTCCCATAATGATCTCCTAAACATTTTCTGTTTCTTGGAGAAAACTACATTTAAAAAATTCAGTTATTACAAATGTACATCAACCACTAAATGTACATTTGTAATAACTGTTAGGAATGTGTGACAATTCAGTGGATCTAGATGACAAGAAATGATCCACCAGTAGTGTAATGCTTATGAAACAATGGAGATGTCAATTGGATATTGAATCTAGAGATGATAAAGGGATAACAATTACAAAACTTTAAGGCTATCTCTAGTAGGATTTAAGCGCTTAATCTTTAGTAGGATTCATCTTGCTGAACTGTAGACATTTACCATATAGATGTCTGCATCTGAATTACTTTTAGACTCTATAGATAAATAATCAGTTCTCAGTATAATTAATATTGTACTCTTGTGGTCATCTAAAGCAGGTCAAATGAACTGTGCTTTACAAGTGGCTATTCCTCTTGGCTAACAGTAGCTTAAATACTGCCATACACATAAATGTCTTATTACAAACACCTAGGGACCTGAAAACAGAATCTTATCTGTGACCCTCAGGATATAATTTAAAAGATTAACTTTTGGCCAGCTATGTATTTTAGGCTCTTCCATGTTCCTTCCCAGGGAGGGAGGAAACAGCAGGGAACTGTTTTAAACTCCTCACCGCTATAGAAACAATTTTGAGAGCTGCTATGCAGCAATAGGACCCCTGCTCCCTTCGAATACTATTTTGCTTGGAAGGTTTTCCTGCAGCTTGATAACAGCAGTCTTTCTGTCTAAGAGCTAAACCTTTTCTGCCCTGTCTCCTTAGAGGCTAAAGATTTGGAATAACTTTGGAATGGCTAAAGCTTTTATACTTATGAATACACTAGCACAATACAAGTTGTTCTCTTAGAAAAACAGGCAGGATGGAATAAATGGTTTCTTTATACAGCGGTCAGGCTGATAGCATGCATTCATGTATGGTACTCAAATGGAATATTCTCAATCCTTTTGCTTTAGTAAATATTTCTGTCATATAATTAAACATTTTATGGCTAATCTTGAAGCAACATGACATAATCAAGACTATACATATAAATACTGTAAGCACAAGTTATTTATCAGAATAGATTATACACGTGGGGATATTATTAAGGCTGCCCTACATTATCCAGCCATACATCTTACTTTAAAAGCCATAACTCCAAAGAAAACTCCAATGAAAGTTTCTTCGTGTCTACCGTTTTCATTCAGTATTCACAAATGGCAGGAAAAATCTTGACTCCAGGAGAGAAATCAGTTTTTTGCCATTGATATTTATGGCAATAGCATTTTGCCTAATACATCTACATTCCAGTAGCATATATACCTTTTTTTTATTTTGTTTTTGACCAAGTATATGTCTTTTGCTAGGATGGAAAGGAAGTGCCATTGTTCCTGGTCTTTCTTTTTCATGTCTTTTACTCATATTCTTCCTATTTTAGAAAACCCTTAAAAGTAAAGTAACTATTTATTTCCACCTTCTTTATCTGGTAATCTTTTATGTCATAATGCATGAGGAACATATAATATATTGTTCTCTTATGAGCATTTGAGGAAAAACTTCTGAGACTTTGTTTAAATAAAATTGTTTTGAGGAATGTCTAATTTTGTAATTATAAGTAAAAAATGAGGTTCTTAGTCTATCATCTAAGTCAAACCTTTTTTATTTAATTGATGAATATTTATTATTATAATATGTAGGTGCTCTCTTGTACTAGCTTCCTGCATGTAAACAGTAAACATAGTAACAGTAAACAGTAAGTGTAAATAGATATGAAAATACATGTTGCAGGTAAACAGACAGCTGAGGGAGAGCTGAGCTTTCAACAACTTGCCTGACACCTAGAATCAAAACACAAATCTCCAAAGTCCTAGTATACTGCTTGAACTTCCTTCCTTAAAAAAAAAAAAACAAAAACAAAAAAAAAAAAACAAAAACAAAAAAAAAAACCAAAACAAAAACAAACAAACAAACAAACAAAAAAAACAAAACAAAACAAAAAAAAAAAACCAACCAGAATTCCCAAACAAACCAGGGAACAACCATCAAACAAAAACTCCAAGTAAAGAGAAAACCAAAATACCCAAAATACACATTTACAGGACACCTGATCATCTGCTAGATTAGAGCATAGAGTTATAATTTGCAAAAAGGTAAATACTGTTTTGACAACTGTCTGGTTTTTTTAATGGTATTTTTTTTTACTAAATTGTAGTGAATAAATAATATTAAAATGAGGCCTTGGGAGGGTATATCTGAGCACGAGTCAGGTATCATGGGAAAAGGGGAGATTTCCTGAAACCTTTGATGTTTGACTAGTCTGTCAGCATCCTGTGAAAGCTGAGACTCTTGTGCCTGACCAGTTTCCTCCTTTTCAACCCACTTAGTACTTGCTTACAATTTTAGATTGCGTGCATGGGGAATCATTGTGGAATAGGTTTTTGGGCATGTTCATTGCATTTCATCCAGGGAGTAGCTACTGCATCCAGTCCTTTAACTTCCATACTGTTATAACTTCTGTCAGCATGTGAATGTAACTTCCCAGTTTACTCTTACTTTATCCCCGGACATCTTTCCACTGTCAGGGTACAGAATATTTCCAGGTACAGCTGTCTTTTGCGAGGCAGCTACAATCTAATCAGTTTCCCTTAGTAGCAGGGAGTCACAAAATAAAGAGCCAGATCATAGCTGAGGCCATGATAGTAAAAAAACAGGACAATGCCTAGGAGTTATAAGCACAGATGCAAAATGACCAAGTACAGGTGACTGAAGCAATGCAGAATTAAAAGCTGAATAGGACTGGTTTGGCAGACAACAGAGCGTAAATCTAGAATGAAAAATCTCATATGTGGTGGAAAGACAAAGGAGATAGGAGCAAGATAAGGAAATCCTTTCAAGAATGAGAACAAAAAGAGGAGTTGAGCCACATTGACGCATCTGGGCCTGCTGCAGACCTGCTGTCTGTTCAGCTCCACATCTTACCCACAGTGAATCCCTGTTCCCCTTCAGTGGAGAAAGGAGAATGCCTTAATTTAGTTTCTATATACTAAAGGTACCCATGGCAAGTTAGCAACTTGCAGCAATTCCTTCTTCAGATAAGACGTAAATTAGTGAGGTAAAAGTAAATCCTTCACTCTATGGCAGAAAGAAATAAGGAAAAGACATTTTAAGCCCAAGGGACTCTTCTGAAACAGAATGAATTCCAAGAACTCTTGCACGTTCATTGACCCAACTGTTTCTCCTTGTATCAGTGTTAATATAATGCATTCGACAAAGTTATATCATTCTCCTTCACTAATGAAGCCATGACTGTGTGAACCCTGCTATGTAGGAATAGCAGTAATTCTGAGTAACATTTTTCAGGCAGTTATTCCATTCAGTATTTAAATTAAAGGAGGAATTCAGTGATTATGGTGCAGATGTAACAAAAGGCACTTCATTTTTCTCTCAATCAACCCTTAATTAGCAGAGGATGCAGAAGATAGGAAATAATTGAACTTACTACTTTGCTTCTCTGTTTTCCATTATTGCCATTGTAATAATTCTATTAATGTGATATTTAATTTTTTTGCTTTAAAAAACAATAAATATGCTGGTAAAATTTAAACATAAGGTCTATTTATTGCTGTGTTAAAGACATTGTGGAGCAACAGAACCATAATATGCTTTTCTGAGTTAATTTTGTATAATTCAGAAAAGCCATCAAAACCAGTACAAAATTCAGCCAGCCGAGAGCTCACATCCTGCATCTGTATATGACACTTAAGAACTTTCCTCTGTGAAAAGTCTGCTACCTGCCTGGGCTCTGTGTCTTGTGAAAATAGAACTTCTCCTTTGTTAAAACAAGTTCTGGAAGTGAGGAAGTTCAAATCACAGCTGTGGAAATATAGATTTTACACTGTACTATAGAACATCAAACCATACAGTTCTGATCTGCCTTTCAGGACAGATATCTTCTGGATAACTAGCATAGAATCACAGCTTCTGAAAACGACGTGTTTTTCACACTGAATATGAACAGATGTAATCATACTGACTTCTGAACTCTGGTTCTCCCCTTATATTTCTGGATGTTCTTTTTTTGGAATAGAAAGTTTTTGGCAATAGGAAGCTGCTACTCTTGACTTTAGGATCATTGATTTAACACAGTTAAATTAGCATTTTATTCAATGTCTCAGTACAGTAACAAGTTCCCAATAAAAATATCTTCCAACGCATAGTGTAGACAAGAGCTCTGAGCACATTTTTTCTGTTTCATACCAGAGGTTTATACAATTATCAGCTTAAGCTTTAATTGGATTTAACTAATTGGTAAACAGGATTTTTATTCATTAGTTTATACATGTATCAGTTCCTCATTTAAGGTTTAATTTAAATTCAATATAAGCAACTGGATGGCCAAGATATGTAAAAAAGAAAAAAGTGAAAAGCCTTGATGAGGCACAAAAATTTCTTCTCTTTGTCATTCTTAAACATGCCTATTATTAAATCTGATCACTTTTTACATACATATGTAACATTATTATATAAAATACACATTTCTAAGAGGTCATCCTGTGGATTTTGGCATCAACATGAAGAGAAATGCAAAAGCCCTTTAGTTTAATGTTTATCAAATTTGACATATATTCCATACAAATCTGATAAAAGAAACACATAATTTTAAAATGCATTTTTATTTTAAAAGTGAAAGTGTAAAAAAATGTATTGTTTATTGGTATAAACTAGTTCCGTGGTTTTACAAAAGAATATGGAAGACTGTTTAAATACTGTAGCAACTTAAAATAATAATTATTACTATGAATATATGACTAGTCACAAAGCATCAGTTAATTTCCTGCCACAGAAGTACTGCTATTAGAGATATGGGATATTGAACCATGAACTGAGTCCACAAATTTCCATAAAACCCACAGATAATGCTGCAGTGCTTGAGCATTAATTTAACAGTCTTTTCAAGTTTGTCTTTGCTGTATTTATAAAGAGGGGTAGTGGAAAATAAAAGATGAAAACACAGGTGATACACTCTCTTTTATACATTCTAAGACCTTCCTATGTATTTTAGCAAGATTCTGGCTGTAATCACAGATGTTCTTATTGTACCCCTCTCTGTTCCTTTTGTTAAAGTACACATGCATTAGCAGAAAAGATCTTTTGCTTTAATGGATTAACAGCAACATAAATTGTCCAGCCTTTCCCACTTGTCATTTTCCTGTAATGAAACAGCACCAAGAAATATTCCCCTTACAATAAATCTGTCTATAAGTGAACATGTTAAGAGTAGAAACTGATTCCATTTTACCATATGTACCTATGTGTGATGACAAGAAACCTCAATTGCAAAATATAGAGATAAACATAAAAATTTTGGAAAGAAAAGAAAAAAAAAAAAAGAAGAAAAATGCACACTTGAATACAGGAGAAAAGGCTGACCTAAAGTGGCTAAAGCAAAGATAGGAGAGATAAAACACATGTAAAGAAGGAAAGTTAACATGAACTGAAAGAGACATTGAAGAAAAACACAGAAAACACAGAAAACCAGAAACGCTCAAAAACCCTTGAAGACTATATTTTTTATACCCATTCAATCATTTTAGGAAACATACAGAAAATTTTCACTGGTGTCTGATACAAAGAAAGACATTTTTCATTTGAAAGATGTCCGAATTTTTGTGTTCAGTTGTATGCTCTCCATTACAGGTTTCACAGCAAGCAAAGTGCTGAGAAGGAAAACAGGAGATTGACTACTGTAAGTTTTATTTTCCCTTAATTTTTTGTCTTTGTGCAATGATATTGGCTATATGTAACCTGCAACTCAAAAAGTTTCTAAATGTTTTTCATGGTAATGAGAAATCTCTTAGACATTTACCCAGTCAATTTTACTTGATATCAAGGGTGTGAAAGAAAGGCTAGCACAAATGAACCTCAGATTTTCCATCTCCTTTCTTTCAGGGCTCCATAACTAACTTGTCCTTCAGTCAATTGTTCCTAATCCTGAAGTATATAGAAATTCATTCTTAGTGTTTTCTGATGGACTTCCTTGTTAAACACCACTTAATCCCTGTAAAATTCTTATGAATAATTAGGCTTCTATTCACAAGGTTTTTGCTGATGAGGTCTTAGATTCTGCTCAAACCCAAGAGTCCTCATCTTCACGTATTTTAAAAATATTTCCAATTTCATATATTCTTAGCATTTCTACAGCTTCCTCTGTTTTGACATGATAGTCTTCTCCGCAGAGCAGACCTTTCAGGCAAGATACTTTAATATTGTCAAGACAGTGATAATGTTCATCTTTATCACTTGATGATTAAGTACATGAAAATTCTATGAGCTCTTGTCATGTTCTCTTCTTGTGCAAGTCCATTGACAGCCATTTCACTACCCAGGAATCCCTGCTATAAGTAGCTGTTAGAACCATGGTTTAAATAGGAAGGGTACGCATTCTGCTTAACTGTTATACTAGTTTAAATCCCAAGTAATTCCACTGAAGTCACTGGATTTGCTCTGGATTTAATCCATCCTAACTGAAAGCAGAATTTGGCCCTTTGATTCCTGCTGCAGCTCAATTGTTGGGAGATTTACTATATGGGGTGTGCTCTGTACAACTAACATGCTGCAGCATAGTTGTTGATCTACTTACCAGCAGAGTAAGAGCTTTATAGCTGAAACTTCTGAGTAAAATTGAATTGCAGAAAATTCCTAGCTCAGCTCTAATATCAATTTTCAGGAAGCAAAAATACAGCTTTCCACCAAGCTAGACTAGTTGAAATGAAGGTAGTTTAGTGCACAATGCTTTCTAATATACTGAATACTCTGTCTGCAATGCTCTAAAGGGATAGCATGATGATTTGATAGCAAACCTAAAAATTACTTTTCTTAATGGGAAAATGGGTAAAAAATCCAAACACTGTTGGGTGCTGCTCAGCAGCATTTCACCTGCAGAATTGACAGCCAGCAGCCATTCTCTTTGACTTCCACAGGTTTTCATAGGACAAGAATTTGAAGAGGGATGAAAGGAGAAAATACTTACTTAATATTCCATTTTAAAAATGTATTAGAAGTTGACAAATTACTTGACAGGTTTTATGAATTAATAAATAGTGAGACAAATGAGGATCTTATATGAAAAATAGAGCAGGACAGTATAAAAAATATTAGGCCAGTAGAAAATCTTGATAATCACAACCAAAAGATTGGTGAAAATGAAAAGGAATTAACATAGTCTGGGATTAAATTTTCTCCAGTTTAAACTGTTTTCATCAAGTTTGCATATGTGTACCAGTCTTCAAATATAGAAAATGGGGATTTATTTCAATTATTTGATTTTCTTTGTACAATATTTAAATATTCTAATCAGCATTTAAAAATTGCATGAAAAATATTAAATATACTCTTGACTTTTCTTAATAAAGGCCACAGGAATTCACACATGATTCAGGAGACAACTGGGAAAGGTCTAGCATTACATTAAAATAGAAACAAGCATATATCACATCTACTTTTTTCCTACCCAATACTTTGGATGTGGATCCCAAAAGAAAAAAAAAATGAGACAGAAATTCTGTAGTGAATTGTAAAATTTTGGAGTGTAAATGTTTGTGTGTGTGTATGCCTACGGACATATATATATATATTTGCATGTATGCACAATCTCCAGCCTCTATTTTGTATTTACTATTATGCAAAATCGCCACTTTGCTCCCTCAGCAGTATTTATGCTCTTTAAAACCCTAACTCCGTTCTGAAGCTGTTTCATGTTTGTTTTCAAAGACTTCTTGTAAGATATTGGTGGGTTGTGGGGATTTTTTTGACAGTAAAAATAAGAAACTACCTTTCCATTTGGGTTAGAACTGAGATGAAATGAGGAATGGCTGCCACCAAGCAGAAAATTTTCTCACTTTATGTGTGCCAGTTAATTACGACACTTCAGAGGCGCTTCTGAAAGGATAAGGCAAGCTGCATAAATTTAGCTGTAATCCAGGCAGGCAAAACTAATTTGCAGGGGATGGCCTTATCTAGCTGCTGCAGCTTTCTCAGAAAATTAACCTTGGATATTTGGGCCCAATTCAGAAAGTGTTTGATTTTTTTTTCCCTTTCCTGATCTGCATAAGAGAATTTTAAATTCAATACAATACCTGACTTTTAAGAGGTACTGTGAATGCTGTAGGCAGTTCAGAGTTATTACTGACAAGCAAAAAAATATATTTATACATGTACATATATATGATTGTCCTTCAGGCCCATTATCCTGCCTTCTTGCCTGTGCATCAGAGGGTTTATCGCCATATGTGTTGGTGGGGGGATCTTTGGATTAACAGAAGATGCAGCCCATTTTAATGTACTTAGAAAAATTCATCAAAGTTCATTGCAGAATAAGTCATGCATACTGACTTGTTCATTCCAGTGGAAATGAAGAAATCCTCATAAAAATAGAAGTTTAATGAAGTGTTTGAGCAGAGTCTTGCCTGTCATTCCAATTGCCAATGATTTAGAATTTTTTCTCGATACACCACTATTAATTGCTCTTACTCAGCACAATCAAAAGTTTACCATAGATTTCACAAGCATTTAGTTACTAAATGTTGCCAAATCCACCTTAAAATCTTCAAGCATATTGCCAAGTTTTTAAGAAGCGTTATTCACTCCTTAGCATTTTGCAACTTGCTTCATTTAGACTGCTTTTAATTTTACCTAACAGAACTGAGTTCACAGTCTGACCCCCACTCTGTCCAGGCAATATTCACTGTAGGAAAGCATGAATTCATAACATAATATTTTACTTCTATAATTTAACTGGTTTAAAGCCTCTGGAGGCTTCATGGACAAAAAAAAAAAAAAAATCTTTTTTTTTTTTGGTCAAATCAGATCATCCAAAAACATTCCTAAGATTATTGGGAAAAAAAAAATCTTTTCTCTGTTTTCAGAGAGGTAGATACCTCCTTTACAGATACTCATTCCCCTCTAATCTTGATGACTAAAAATAGAACCACAGAAGGGTAATAAATACCTTTTAGGTCACTTCACGGCCTTCTGTCTTTACTGACAAGTCTTGCAAATTTAAGACAGCCAAATTCATACCAGCTTAAGCTAACTAGCTAGTTAAAGCTCATTAACTCTTTTGATGTTCAGCAGTACATTAATCATGACAATATCTTTTAAATACATGCTCACTTGTCATTCTACTTTGATTAGGCCCTTGAAAATGCAGCTAGCTTTCAAAAGGATCTACAGATGTTATGCATATAATTCTGAATATTTCTATCCAATGTAGAAAATTGCATGGCAATGCAATCTTCATACTTGCTCTGAATTTTGCCAGGTTTTAACAACCAAGGGATATTTATGATGAATGAAACACAGGCTAATTTAGCACTGTCCTTCTCATTCAGCTTCAGTATGCCCCAAGATACCTTTTATTCTTGCATCATGTCAGTACAATTTTATACTAATGTCAAGATAATGAGTAGCTGTCAACTGATCCTGATTTTGGCCTTCAAATCAATAGGAGGGCTTCGTGCAAATATAAATGACAACGTAACAAGTCTATAAGAAAAGATTTTGCCTTTCATTATTGTAATTATCACTGTCACTATCATTTTTATTACTATTTAATGATTAACACTACAAAAATTTGCAATGTGTAAGCTACTACCCACTTACATAGGAAAGTCCAATACAGCTTGTATTGAAAGAGGTATACATTACATGAAAGACAGAAGGCGGACAGTTAAATGTACAGGTAAATACAGACCTTTTCTAAGGGAGTAGAAAGATGTTAAATCTAAATGTTCACTCTTCATGAACAAGTAAAAATGAAAAGTGATGAAACTGGGATATTAAAAAAAATGCTACCAAAAACCATCAACAACAAGCCTAAAATGAAAATTGACCAAGGTGTCTGACAATCAAAGCAAAGCCAACTTCTTCCTCCAGAGAGAGTTTTTGGAACTATATTCTTAAAGTAGATCTTAAATTGCTTCAATTTCTGAAAGTATTCCTCCTCTCTGAAGTTTTACATTATGTTAGTCAATACATCTCTTGAATGTGCAGGTATGCCAGTCAGAGAAAATAAAAATCAGGGCCAAGCTGCAAGAGATAGAAAGATATTGATCTTCAGAATTTTGTTGCTTCAGTCTTTACCAGATATTCAGTCAGATATCTTAATTTACCATTTTGTTTTATACTGGACACAAAAATTGGAGCCAGGTACTCAGTTGAAGTGTAAATAAAACCATTAACATCAAACAAAATTACATGGTGAGTTCATCACACATGCCTGAAAGTGTCAAGAGCATTGTCAGTGATTTCTCATTTTTTACCCCTTTCCTGTGTAAGGAGTAGTATTCCCAATACATAATCTGGTGACTGTTATCTATAGGAGGCATAGGTAGGTATTTCCAGATTTCTAGGCTTTTGTAGAAGTTAAAATCAGAACCTACACAAATGTCCATATTCAGAACTAAATTGCAAAAGCTTTCTTTATATGGAAACTCCTGTTCTGTATAACCTTGAAAAGTTATCTCATGTTGCTAAACATTACACTTAAAATTCAATTAAATACTGCCAGGCACCTCATAAGTCAGATATACAGTCTTACAAAGCAGTCAAAGGAAAGAAAGAAGCATCTCCACTGATACATACTCACTGAGATAGAAATCTGATAGCAAGCTTTATTGAATGATTCCTTTCACCACTAAGAAAAAAATCTCAATTATAAATTTATCATGTAAATAACTGAAATTGAGCTTGCTGAATCATAGCCTAAATACTCTTTGTGTTTTGTTATGTGTCAATATCTGAAGTGCTTTGTATTCTTCTGTTAGTTGAGGAAGGTCAGGGATAGAACCACTAAAAATACTTGGAATGTACTCATGAACCCCAGATTAAAGGATTCTAACATGTCTTTTGAAAATTTACCTAGTCTAGCATGATCACAACTGATTATGGGCTTTCAGAATGAGAGTCCTCAAGATAGGACATGATAATACCATGAGGTTCAGTAACTGGACTAGCATTAACATTAGTCACTGCCACAAATGCCTCCAGCTGATAAAAAAGGCATGGTAGAGTCTGAAATCACCGACATAGCATTTATCATTCTCTGAATGAGGAGAAAAACCATACTTTTATGAATCTCTAAACACATGTTGTTATGTCATTTGGCAAATAAAAAAAAATTAAAAACACAGCAAAGTGTACTTAATATGAGGAAAATTTCTCTTAGTGGCCACTGCACAGAGAATATTAGGCTCGGATATTTCCATTTTGTTGGGCTTTTCACTCTCTTGGGGTTTTAGACAGAACATTTTAATTCCAATATTCATTGCATTGTTTACACACGCACTCAAAAATCTAGATGAAATGAGAGCCTTTATAAATGGCTCCTATTTAATATATTCAGGGCCTTTCCAATGATCTAAAAGGCAGAACTGGGATTAAAGGAAAAAAAAATAAAAAAAAAACACCAAACAAAAAGTCCCCACTCGAGCAAAAAGAAACTTCAGCAATATAACAATGGGAATGGGTTTATGGTTAACAGACAGGTTGGTACAAAGACTCCTCAGGTAGAGGAGGAGCCCTACAATGTAGGTTTGTGAAAGTGCTACTCTCTAGTTCAGTCAAGGCAGAGATAGAGAATATAAGAATCTTTTCAAATTATCAGAGTCAAAAAATCAGACTCAAAATGGAATACATGATCAATTGTGTTAGAATAAAATGCGTAGTAGTTGACAGTATACATGGAGCACAGTCTATCAGATTTGACAACATAGGTAAATTAAATATGATGTAAGATATCATTACAAATAACTCAAGATGCTTTTCAAGGAAGAAGTCAGACAATAGAGACAAATTTCCAAACTGTTGCAAAACAGTTTGGAAATTAAGGACTGAGTCTCAGAAAAATCAAGAGTCTACATCTACACCTTGTGCAAATTATTTTTTTGTATTGTTTGCCTGCACTTTTTTTTTTTTAATTCAGTTATGCAAATTCCTTGTCTGTGCATCTTGGCTATGTGGATTTGCCACAAGGTAAAGAAGATCTGAATGTGTGTCTTGCACATATTGAACCAATAAACCAGAAAATAACAATTGATTTTATTCTTCATCTCTAAATTTTTGTCTAATGGAAAAAAGAAAAAAATGCTAAATACATTTTCTTCTTTACTCTAATTTTCCTTCTTCCATTTCTTTTTTCACATTGCATTATTGAGAGTTGCCAATAGTATATTAATTTCCTGAATAAATGATCCATCAGTGTTTCTCAGAAAGAATGTGAAAAACCATATTATTTTTCACTCCAATAATTGCATATCTACCCATCTTTTCCAATTATTTTCCTTTCAGATTAGGTTTATCCTATCTTCCAGTAAATCCTTTACACTCACAGTTAGAAGTCTTTCTTTTCTATCATTCAGACTAGTCTGTGATAAGGGCAGTTTTGCTAATGAAATGTCAAAACACCAAATGGTCACTTTTTAATTTAGCCCAAGGTAGAATGTTGTAGTTTAGAGCCACTGACCCATTGCTAAATTCAATTTCCCAACTGTTTAATTAATTTATGTATACAATTTAATGATATTTAATTTGATATGCATGTTCAAGATATAGTGTGCATTTCTAAATCCTTAATTACTAAAAATTACTAAAATGATTACTTTATTATAAGGAGGGGGTTATTCTATAATTTTTTGTTTTAATTTTGTCATTTTATCCATTATATTGTGTTTCCAAGACAAGCTAAATAAATATACTATAATTTCTAAGAGAAACTAGGGGAGAAAATAGCTTTTTAAGCCTTTTTTTTTTTTTTTTTTTTTTTTTTTTTTTTTGAGGGGATGGGGCAGAGTAGAATGGGTTTTTACTTTGGTTTGATATATTGCATGGTCATGAAAAAAAATCATCAGGATGTTGGGAAAACAGCAGAAAGCAATCTGTGTGTTTGTTGTATCAGGCAGAAAGGCACTCCAAGGATAAATATTTTATCTATTATGGTCTTATGAAGAGCTTTTGTTCTGTGCTCTAGGACCATGAAAGAAAAGGCATGCTTTTCTATGGGATTAATCACAAAAAAAAATAGTAAATAATGAAATTTTGCACTAATCTGTATGTTAGAAAATAAAATTACATGAAGTTGTAAAAGTAACAAAAGAATCAGAGAAGGTCTGGTTTTATGGGTAAACAATATTTGTTACATCCTAGGAGTATCATGAAGAATATTTTGTTATAATAAAGGCTCTTCCAAAACTCATTACTCCTGTGTTGTACATACACCTTACAGTCTGTACAACAGAATATACATTTTGAGTAGATACGGAGACCAGTGGAAGAAACAAACAAATCATGTTTCACCCTCTGACTATAGGGAGAGAGAAGATTAAGCATCAGCAAGGCTGCAGTCTAACACTTTACCTGCTAGATTCTGCTTTTCCTTTTCCAGAAAAGGAGGTTAACATTCCAAGGGAGCAACATGTAATTGTGATTTTTACAGTCTCTCTGGATATATGATATAAGAACCAGAAATATCCAAAGAGGGAAATCCTAAATGACTTTGACTGGTTCAGCTAAGGACGTAACATTGCAGGCAGCAACATAGACAAATGCCAAACACAGAGCACAGGCCATTTAATGCTAACCCCAGCCCTCACAACACTGTAATAGTCATCAAGAAGAGCTTATTTCATCCAGAACCCCTCTTGTGAGGGAAATGTAAGAGGGTCTACAAGTCACAGAGTCTTGGCCACATTCTACACTAAAAAAGTTGTCTGAAAACATTATTTGCAGAGTCAATTGCGACATTATTCTGATCTCCTTGGTCAGCACTGGGTATCTACATTGCAACATTCCTTGGGGATTTTTGGTTACTAATGGCACTTCACTGTAGAATGCAGGAGCAATGTAAGATCTGAAGTGGAATTCACGTCACCTACCTTTAGACATTTAAAAGCTAGACATCTAAGTCTGAACTGGGGAGAAACAGGCACCTCTAGAGGGCAATTCATTTGACCTATCTCAGATGCCTATTTTAGTCAGAGATGAATCACCCTCTAGAGATGCCTAGATTTCTCTATTGACTATAAAGGAAGCCTAGGGCAAGCAGTTCAGTGGTAGACTTCTGGCTTTCAGACATGCAATTTAGAAGAGATATATCCTGCTCACTGTCGTGATAAGGTTCAGTTTCCACACTTAATCACTCATGCTGTTTCCAGTTTCATAAAATACCCAAGAACTCATCACTAAGTGTTCCTCATTCATTCTCTTTAATTTCTATTTTGGGTTGTTTCATTCTTACTAAGCACTTACTGGTTTTAATTTTCACTCATTTTTTTCACTGAAAGTATTCATTTATAGCAAGTTCATTGTAACCTTCCTATATTTCACCTTCCAAAACAGATGTCTCAGTGATAACAGCCAGGGTGCATAATAAAATTACTATGTTTAATCCAGCTGTTATTCTTTCTTAAGATTTCCTTTTTTCTTCCGAGGTATCTGAAGCCTCACTTTTCAGGTCTCTATAGTTGAAATAAATTATTGTCTTTCTCTATTTAGTCACTGATTTAATAAAATTATTTGTTCAGCATTGTATATGATATGAATTAAATCCTTATAACTGATGTCAAGCATTTAGAAACCAGAACTAGTGCTTGAATTGGATTTAAGTTTCTTCTGCTCTAGAGTCCTGACATTCCCAAACTAATTTTCTACAAGTGTAACTCCACTGACTTCAGTAAAATCCTTACAAATGTAGCAAAATATGAGAGGAAAAACTAACCAAAGGCTTTTGCTAGATATTCAGTGCAGTTATTTCTACTAATGATTTAACTTTTTATTCCCCATTAAAAATTACTTATTTTATTAAAAACGTTTATGTCTGTCTCAAAAAAGTAGGTATTTCCACTGTTACTTATTAACAGTAACACAAATTTGTAGTGGGTTTTTTCCTTTGATCATTGGAAACAGTCTTTGTTAGTCAACAGTTTCACAGAGCTGTTAACTGATATGAACAGCAGCTTA
Organism: Cettia cetti; assembly: GCA_013401135.1. Lineage (NCBI taxonomy): Eukaryota > Metazoa > Chordata > Aves > Passeriformes > Sylviidae > Cettia > Cettia cetti. The sequence goes on along the minus strand of VZUI01045773.1, from coordinate 8,575 downwards.
TGTTTCCTCTGGATCTAATTTCAAGTATTTCAAAGAATTATCCAGCATGTGTTGTACTTTAACTCAAATCAGGATTCTTTTATTAAAATATGTAACCATGTACTTTAACATCCTTTACGTTATTTCAAACATTTAAACAGAGGATTGTTAATGTAAAATTTTTAACACAGACCAAGTGCAATCAGCATAAAAATAATTTGACAGCCTTCCACATTGCTGAGTAAATGAGGCATAACCTTAAATATGAAACTTAGAGGCTGGTGATTTCTTTCAACTATATTAGAGAATTTATGACTCTTCCTTTGGGAGAGGAATATTTTTCAAGGAAGTTTATCCCATCTCCCATAGGCACAGCAATTTTTCCTAAATATTCTTAGATTATCAGCATGAGCAGGTGTTTTTCATTCTCTGTAGGTGTCAGAACTGCAACAACAGACGTAAATTTTGTGTGAGAGAGTAAGTTCTGGAAATGTTTTGCAGTTGTTTTTCACATCCGCTGCATGAACTTGACTGTGTCAACTAGTGTCTACTATTTTATGTCTTAATACTTATACTTCAGACTTAATCTTAGAAATGCTGAACAGTGTCCAAGTACAGGCAAATTTTCCCACCAATGGACTTTTAAGACATGCAACAAAATTTGATTATCATTAATCATTGTGAAGCCATTGGAAAACGGCTTCACAAATGGTTTTCAAGCATGGAGTGCATGAAATAAACAGTAGCTGGGAGAACAGAGTTTGTATGACTTAGCAGGTAGATCTTAGGGATGGGTCTGGCTCTTTATTTTTGCCAGAGAAGCATACTGAATTTGCAACAAGATATATAAATGTGTTCTAAATAATGTACATTTATGCATAGTACTATAATTTATAAATAACTATAAAAATTATAAATAGTGCATATACTCAACAAGTTTCTAATAAGTGTACATTTAATAAAGCTTTCCAGATTTAAACCAAGATAAGACTTATATGGCTGAAACTCCAGTCTACTTAAGGTATGGAAGATCAAGAAAAAAATGCCACTAAGATAAACTGAGGGTTTGGTGGTCCATTTTAAAAGCACTCTCAGGACTCTCAGTGGTCAGCTGCTTGGCCAAACAGTGAAGTTCAAACCAGAAAAACTTAAGTCTGAGAGAATGTTATGTCTTTAAATAAAACAGACTAATGTGTAGTTTTCTTGCTATTTAAGACATTCCACTAACAGTCATTAGATAGTGTGGATAAAAATTCCTGCAACCAGAAGGCAGGGTGTTTCTTCTTAGACAAATCTCCAGAGTACAGAATCAAAATTCTCTTTCTCTTGGACATTATTGGTGTGCCACTCATTGGTATCACTTCAGCAAACAAAATGAAGATTAATATCTTCCTCCAAAGATACCCTGATTATCTCCTAGGTATTTCAGTGCAGTAGATTCTGGATTCTGCTTCCTAGTTTGTGAATGAGTTCTTTAAGAACTAATAACCTTGTTTAGGGTTGGAAAGAGGGAAGCATGTCCACTCAGGCCTCAGAAAACTTTTTAAAAAGCCTAAAAACCCATTTTATGCACATGCTGATCTTTTAATACATGTTGGACATTCTCGTGAGACATGCTTTTACCTAGATATTTGCCTTTTAAAAAAATTCCTCAATACAGTTCTCAATTAAGTGTTAAGTATGAAAGAAGCAGCAGGAGTTTAGGATAGAATAAAAATTAAAAAGCTTTCATTCAGCCCTGCTAGGTTGTAGACATCCTCACCCCAGGAAGTTGTAGAAGCTGAAAGTTTTACATTCAAGTTTTTGTAGGCATATCTTTTGTCCAGCTGCACATAGATCCTGGGCAATGTAGCAGTGTAGCTATTTTATATAGTAAAATGCAACATAATTCAACTCTAGGCCCAGCCTAAGAGATTTTAAATGTAAGGACACCAGATACCTATAGTGACTAAAGTTAGAACTTTAAAATCATGTATTTAATGACAAATTAAACATTTCTGTTCTTTCTGAACGTGTCTGCAGAAGAACTTAATCTGGTTGCAATAGCTCAGATCAGTTCTCTTAAGCATAACTATACAGATAACGGCCAAAAATGAAACAGCCACAAATTTTCAGTTCAGGAGCAAAAGCATGAGGAAGCTATTCAAAAACATCAAAGACGGCAGATGTAAAAATAATGTTGCAACAGAGACAAAATGAAGCAGTATTTTTGAACTATTGCATGTACACTTAGTAGATGTGGAAAGAAAAATCTAAAAGAACTTGTCATTGCTTCAGCTTGCCATTTTAAACATGATAATTATACAGTAATTTATCACTGTCTCACATTTTAAAGTAAATCAAAGTGAATTTATACTCTGAACACAAATGTGTCAGAACTTTAGATCAAGCAATACCTTTTTCATTACATGGAAGCAGATGTTGACAGCAATCTCAGCAATAGAAAGATACCTAAGAGGAAGGCACTAAAAACACAAAAAATCTGAGATTACTATCATCAAATATATTATTTCTTTCAATTTATCATTTTATGGCACTTCTTGTTTCTATTGTATCACAAAATGTTGAGTTTGATAAGTCAGGGACCAAAATGCCTGGTTACAGCTCTATAATACCACTTTTTTTGAAGTTTCCAGATACATCTCAACCTGCTGTTTATTACTTTATTGTTGACTTGCATATTTTACTAACTATGTTACCATATCCCTTTGAATCCTAGAGGTCAATACTAAAGTAAAGAAGTATGCCCAAACAAAGAACAAAAAGTTATAAAGCAAGGGAAACTTATGTGTGTATATGTCTGTGGTTGTACACAAATAGATTGCTCTTATTCTTTGTTGTGATTCTACACAAGTTTGGTGAAGGTTGTAACACAATATTTATGTAAGTGTATATACATATATTTGTGTATGAAAAAATTTGACTCAGATTTTTCTAGTCTTGTTCTTTTTTTAACATCAGTATGACCTCAGCAAAGGAATGTCTTTGATTTCTGTATTCAACAATTTTACAGTTGTTATAGGTAGACTGAATGACTAAAATAAAAACTTCAGCTGATATTTATATTTAGTCTCTTACTAGAAGAAAAGGACTTCAACAGATTAGGAAACTCAAACAGTTAAATCAAGTCATATTTTAAGGCAATAAAAAAGATTCAGAATTTCCTTCCTTCAATTTATCTCAAACCTCCCTTCATATTAAGTACCTTTAATCTCTAATGTAGAAGGCAAACAATAGTCATTCTATCAGCAAGCTCCAGTTCTCATACTTACTGAAGGATGCAGAGGATCTATTTGGGGTGGATGAAAGGAGAAAAAACATAAGGTTGGGATAGAAACTGTGTGGTGAAAACTAGGAAGCTATGGAGTAACATGGTGGAGGGAGATAGGGTTGGGGTCTGCAGATATATTATATCCAGAGAATAAATAGGACAGAGTAGGGAGTGTGTATTGTGGGATTCAAGCATCTTGCCGTATGTACACACAGTCCAACATAATTCTGGAAGCTGCTGCTGCAGTCTCCCACCCAAAGTGACTTTGGAGTTTCTTTTCAAGGTATAGAAGAGGTTTGGTTGACTTTTGATGACATAGCATGGAGTTAGAAGTTGCTCTGAGCCAAGGTATCCGGAGGCTGCAAAAAGTTTTACTTGGAAGGGCCTGTAAAGAGTCATACCAGTCCCTCCTCGTAGATATGAATTACCCTCTGTACTGAATAAACTGGGGGATTTTGGGGAAAGAAAAAAAAAAAAAAAGTGTAAATTCACAGCTAAAATATATATGAAAATTCTGCACCTGTTAAGGTTACTTTAATTCTGTTATTTCTAAACTCTTGCATATCTTGGCACTCTTAATGACTGTTTCCTGTATGGCATTCATAAAATCTACTGTGTTATTAGCTATAACACAACAAACATGCTGGATAATCAATGCATTTTAGCTTTCTTTTAGTCATATAAATATATGTGGCAAAATGTCTCTCTATGGGATAGATAAAATACAAATTTGAAATGCCAATGCTTTTTCATGCTTTTGTGAAAATGTTTGGTGGAGGAACAGGGTATAAAGTGAGAAAGAGAATGTTTTTCTCTTGTTCTGCATGAAAGAAAAAAGATACCTTTCCCTGACACAAGATATCACAAACACTCCTTAATTCCCTAAAAATTGAAGTAAGCATACTGAACTCTAAGAAAAAAATGAAATGTAGACAAACATCTATAAATGAAAAAGAGAAAAGAGTGAAATGAGATGTGACTACTTCTGAGCACAGGGATTTTTAGGCAATATATTCATTTTCAATAGTTGTCAGAGAAGCAAATGTTCCAGAAACATGGGAGCTGAAAAATTATCCATCATCTCTCTTGGTGAAACGAGACCTGGCTAGAGGATGAAATATAATGAAGTCGTAAGTTGACAGTGTGGGCAAGGTCATATTGCTGTGCAGTTCAAATAGCCAAGATGAGCAGCTTGTCTTTTCTCTTACCCAGCATCTTAAGGACTAATCATTCAAATTTTCTTAAACTTCTCACTATGACTGTCTGGTATGTTGGTACAGAGATTACACTTAGAAGCAGGAAATTTCTGCAAATGAACTGCATTAATTTACATCATACTTTCTTTTTTTCTCCAGGCAAATGTATACTCATATGTAGCCAGAACTGGACTAGCCAGAAACTTCTCATAAGTTTCTAGGGGTTTTTTGTTTTTGGGGTTTTTTTTTGGTGGGAGATATTAATGAAAACAAAAAAAAAAAAAAAAGAAGGGGAAAAGTGACAATTCTAAAAATGTTCTATTGTTACAAAGGTTGGAATAAGGCCTCTTGACATAGTTGAAACTTTTAAATTAAAATACCTTGTTCTTTCTAAAAGCATTTTTTCAATTGAAATTGTTTACTTAAAACATTTATTGAAAGTTAAACACAAAATTAAAATGCCAAAGCAAAAATTATAGTTATCCTTAGTGTTTGAAGTTAACTATTTCTTTAAATTCCATGTAAAGAATAAAAATTTAAATCTCTCAGCCTAATAACATTTTGCTTTTTTTCTGAAAAGTTTTTATGTAGCATCAGGCCAGAGCTCCAATTTCCAGGCATTTTTCAAGAATGTTATGCTGCTTTATAACTTTTTCCCTCAAACACAACCTGTATAGATAAAATTTTGCCAATGTTACCAATGAGTGAATAATAAATGTTAAAATGAGAAAATTATTAATTAATTTTCAGGCTATGAAAATAGATTATTTGCTTTCCAAACAACAACTTCCTGTACCAGGTTTACAGCGCAGTAGGGAAGAGCTGCATGCTTTGTGTCCCTTTTTGTGGCAGCCCTCTGGAAGCATCCTTTCTATCCTGCTGGTGACTGCTGATGCAGGGGTAGTAGCTCTGCTGCTCCTTAGCATAGTTTCCATGGAGAGAAACTGAGATCAGATGCACAGCATTCACAGGCACTTGTTGGAACTATTAGTTCTTCAAGGGAAGATCAGGACCATAGTACAAGAGAGATGTGGAGCTCCTGGAGTGGGTTCAGCTAAGGGCTATGAAGTTGGTCAAGAGACTGGAGCTTCTCTCTTATGAGGAAAGACTGCAGGAGCTGGGCCTCTCCAGCCTTGGCAAGAGGTGACTGAGAGGGGACCTCATCAATGCCTATAAGTGTCTGAAGGCAGGATGCCAAGACGATGAACCAAGCTCTACTTGGTGCCAAGCAATAGAAAATAAGGGTTGAATGGAAATGGATGCACAGGAAATTCCACCTGAACGTAAGGAAGAACATCTTCACTGTGCAGGTGGCCATGCATGGGAACAGGCTGCCCAGGGAGGCTGTAGAGTCTCTGTCACTGGAGATATTCCAGAAATGTCTGGACACAATCCTGTGCTGTGTGCTCTGGGATGGCCCTGCTTGAGCAAAGAGGCTGAACAAGATGATCCACTGTGATCCTGTGATAGTTTAACTAGCTGTTTAAACCCTCTTGCAATGGGTGCTTTTACAAATACAATTAAACTCAACAAGTAGGTTTCTAAATTCTGTTTTTTCAGTCTCTGAAGATTCAGTGCTGAACAAAATATACTTCAAGCTTCACAGTCATTTTTGCTTGAATAAGTTTCAGTTACTTATTAGTTTATTGAAGTACTGAATCTCCTAATTTAACTTATGTAATTGTACTTAGAATGAAGCTGTTGAAGCATTTAAATATGGACTTCTCCCATGAGCAAGGATTACAACCTTCAACCTTTACAAATTAGCATAATTTTGGGCTTTGGTCTTTTCACTGTTGAAATATAAATATAATTTCTTCTCAGAAATATGAAAATATACTTGCACAAACAGAGCTATATTGCTTTAACATGCATTTGATAGCTGTGAATAATATTAATTCTCAAATAACTAGACAGTGTATGCTTCATAAGGCCTGCTGTGGTATCAAAAGTGATTTAAATAGGATCACCCAGAAGCTGATAACCTCATGGGTGAGATTAGCTGCTGTTAAACCCACAACTAATACCCAAACCACGCTTTCTTTTTACGCCGTTGGAATAAAAATGTTTTATTTTATTTTTTCTGAATCAGAAATGACAAAGGAAATATGTGGTCATATTCTCTTCCTTACAGATGAATTTTTCACAAGGTGAATGTTTATGTAAATACAAATACAGATGCAATTATTGTAGCATTCACCCAGAAAATAGCATTTAACTAGAGAATTCCAAAGGCTGATGCTAATGTATATACTAAGCCAGGAAGAGTAAATATTATGCCTTAGGAAAATAGTAAAATAAAATAGAAATTTTATTTTGGTCAGGAAAACACAACAATTTAGGTAAGATATATACAATATGTGAGATCGAGTTCAATATTCAGAAAGAAATTTCTAACAAACATCATGCATTAGAGAGTTGTTAATACAACAAACAAGTTTATGCTTCAAAAACTCATTTTCTAGAAAGATAGATGTTTATTATTCTCAAGATGTTATTCTCTAATAGTCACTTCCCTAGTTGTTCTTTATTGTGTCACATGAAATATATATATTTTCCTGAACACAAATGTAGATATTCCTCATCTCAGTTACTGGGAATACCTTCTAAGTAAATAGCAATGAAGCCCTGCTCCTTGGCCTGCATCCTGCCTCCTTCAAACTTGTCAATCTACATCTCATGACTACATGGATATTAGAGAAAATCTTGAATGTAAACAATACATTGTGGTTTTACCCGAGACAAAAACTAAGTACCACACAGCCACTTGCTCACTCCCCCATTGTGCCCGTGGTGGGAAGCAGGGGAGGATCAGAGAAAGTAAACTCCCTGGGTTGAGAGAAGAACAGTTCAATAACTGAAACAAGGTAAAATAATACTATAATAGCAATAACAGTAATTGCAATGAAAAAGGAGGCAACATAGAGAAATCCCAAGGAAGGCGAGTGATTAACAATACAACTGTTCACCACCAGCTGACCAGTGCCCATCCTGTCCCCTCCTCACCAGCAATTGGTCCCTCCTGGCAACCTCCTCCCAGCCTATATAATGTTTATAATATTCTATGACAAGGATATCCATTTGGATGTTTGTGTCAGCTGTCCTGGCTATGCTATCTCACAGCAGCTTGTGCACCTCCTCATTGGCAGAGCAGAGGAAATTGAAAAGTCTCTGATTGAGGGTAAGCACTACTTAGCAACAATTAAAACATCAGTGTGTTATCTACATTTCTCTCCTACTAAATCCAAGAAACACAGCAACTAGAAGAAAATTATGTCAGATTTTACCAGCTACTGGAAGATAATTAACTCTATCCTAACTGAAACCATGACATAATGAAAGATTTTTTCATCTCACTTTGTTTTGAAAGTTTTGGACATTTAATGAAAAGGGATATTTAATTTGGAAGACAAAAGTGTAATACCTACCACTACTGTCAGTTGTAAATTAATATGTTTATACTCAAACAGAAATAAATTAGGGCCACTTTTTTAGCTTTGCTTAGCAGACTGCTACAATTTCATTTCAGTTTGTTATTTCCAGATTTTAAAATTCTCAACCAACTGTGACAACATTTCCCTATGCCTTTAAATTATGCTGGGAACACAAAATAGTTTCCCATCCAGTTTATTCTCAAACCTTCTTGAATAATCACAAGAGGTTTGTCTCAGTATAAACTGATGTTGAGCCAGACTAACAGCTCCCATGCCAATTCTCATCTTTCTGTCTGCACAGATGGAGTGAAAGGACTTCCCTGTGGGTTTTGGCAGCTAACATAATCAGATCACTTCACAATTGTTCCAATTTTTTATAAGAGGATGTTATCTCCTCCTAAATAGAATTCACCCATTCAGAATTCCTTTGATTATTTCTTAAGAAATGTATAGAATTTGCACTTTTTCAATGAAGTATATCAAATATTGTAGCAACAAAGTGGATAGTACCATGTCCAGTGAAAGTCTTCTTTCTGTTAAAAGGTCTTATTTTCATTTCTTTGGAGACAAAGAACCAGACAGTTTAACAAGGCAACAAAACATGCTTTTTCACTTAAATTGAAATCTGAAAAAAAAAATGAGGCAAATATCCGGTCTGGTGCCTCCCAACATGAGAACATCAAACTAAGACCAGT
>VZUI01045769.1:0-43998 GCA_013401135.1 Cettia cetti | reverse complement strand
CCCGCAGCCTTCAGCCCTCACACTCAGCTCTTAGCCCCCTCCCGCAGCCTTCAGCCCTCACACTCAGCTCTTAGCCCCCTCCCGCAGCCTTCAGCCCTCAGCCCTCACTCTCAGCCCTCAGCCCTCACCCTCAGGAGGAGCCGCGCGGCGCCGGAGCCCGAGGCTCGAGGCAATGTTCGGAATGGGCGGCGAACTCTGCAGCTCTTTCTGAGCAAGAACGGGCCAAGTTATTTTCCATAGAAGTTACATAAACACAGAATTTTCAAGGGACTAAAATGTGAAAGCAAGAAACAGCACCACTTTCAGTGAAAAATAAATACTGAGTGTTTTGAAACTTCTTTTTTAATCATGTAAGAAGAAATAATACTTCCACATGGTAAGAAGAGCTGGGATGCTGAACCATTAAAAGCAATGGTATCCATCTCTGCTCTTTACCCTGGCATGAGTCTAGCATCTCATGCTATCTTCTGAAACTGGTTTTTTTTTTTACCAAAAAATCAGATATTTTAATAAAAGCTTTTTCTTTTTAATCACTTTTTAGGGCATTTTAAAATAGAAGAAACTAACCTCATTTGTATATATTTAAAAATTCTATACATTTATATAGTAAATTTTTTGTTTGGCATAGGAATAATAATAATAAACATTATAATAATTTAAAAATCACTCTTTTTCTTCCAGGCAAGACATAGATTCACATCTGATTTCCCTCTCCTGTTGGTCAAACGCACCCAAGTTAGAGTAACCCTTTTCTGCAAGGGTATTGAAATGTCACGCTACGTTACATAGTAAGTAAAACATTTCTAATACAGATTTTTTGATATTTGTGGAGTATAAATGTGAAAGTCAGCAAATTAAAGGAAAATAACAGATGTGTTGGGTATCCTGACTACAGCATTCCAGAGAGCAGTGACAGAGCCCACAGACTGAAACTGTGTTCTGTAACCCAGTGGAACCATATGCTCTGACTGCATACTAAAATCAGGCACTTAAGAACATCAGGAATTACTTTAAAGTACAATTATACTATAATAGAGCAGTTTTATGATGAGGATTGTGATCCTGCTGACATTTGTCAATATGAATTTTGAATTTATGCACATGATGAATGAATTTGTTTCAGTACTAGAGAGGGGTAAGGAGTAGGAATTGGTTTGTTTGTAAGGGCTATACTTGATCTATAACTACATTGTATCTGAATTCATATTTTGGATTATGTTTAGTATGTACATGCATTAATTGAATTACAACTATTCTGATAGAGAAAAAATAGTAGTAGGGGATAGAATGGAATAAAGAATGATTCCCTGAGTAAATATCTTCAACAGGTGAGTAGATTGCAGTTTCTTTAGGTGTAATACTGTTAGAGATGCACAGTACATAATAGGGTAAATTATTACATCAAAAAATTTGTAATTACAAAGAAATACAAATACTGGATTTTGGCCCCTGGGATACCAGCAGATACCTTTTTCCCTGGTAGCCACTTACTGTGCACGAAGTTGAACACCCCCAAACTCAAAATATCACTTGAGAAGCATTAAAGTACAATGATGGATAAGTGTGGGATAGTGAGAAAAACCCCAATCTTAACAGAAAATGCTTCCTATCAATTTTTTTGGCTCCAGTCGTTATACATTTACTCATGTAAATTATGTGTCTTAATTACAATTGGCAAATATTTGTACCAGAAACTTAATATATATTTCTGCTTGTCACTTACATTTGACAATAGCTGGTATTTGAAATAAAAATAGGACCTTCTGAGACAGAAGGTTCTGGGCAGAATGGGGCCTGGACCCTGAACTCTCTCCTATGTGAGAGCTGCCCTGGCTTAATGCTTGTCTGATGCAATGGGATGTGCTAAGGCCCTGAGACTCTGCCCAAGGGACAATTCTGGTAGAAGTTTGTTCTGCAATACCATTTGAGCATTTCATGACTTGGCTTTCTCTTTTTTTGAGCCTGAATGTCAGAACACTAATTAAGTAGAGCTCAGACTTAAAGAAAATGGATTGTTCTAAATTGTGTGTTCTTCAGAGCATTCTTCTCCACAGTAATTTCCTTTCCCAAAAGGGACTTTGGAGGGATCCTGTGCTATCTGATGTGCTGAAGTTATTTTCCTGCTTACTGTTAGCTCTGCTGTGACAGTTTCTTACACTGGCTAGTCTTAGCTGTAAATCTCAGAGGCATTTCTTTCCCACATAGTGCATTTCCCATACAGGTGAAGAAGGTGCAGGAGGGAGAAGGAACAGGGCTGAGTCTGGCAGCATATCAAGTATTTCCTGGAAGCAGAGTAAAGAACTCCACTTAGGCAAGAATAGAAAGATCTTGGGACTAGAACTCCCCTATGATGAAGATAATGGCATAAGCATTTGAACGAATAACTAATTTATGGCAAGGCAAAATCTATCATCAAATTAGTGTTTCTCTATGCTCTCTTGTCCCATATCCTGTATGTTCTACATCAGCACCATTGTTTGATTTCGTGGGACTGTTACATAGGTATCTTCCTCTCTATGTATTTTTGTATGAAAACTGATTGTTCATCTTCACACACACATCGCCTGTCCTAGTCTCTGATGACACAAAGAAAAATCAATATTTTCCTTTAAAGAAGAAATAGGAGTGAATGTTCACTAAACAGATGGAAAAGGAAAGTAACTTTTTTTTTTGCCATTTACAGAGCACAAACAAAAATTGATGCCAGCAATCCACAAGTTGAATTAAGTACAGTGACTCATCATTTAACTTACACATAGATTTATTATTTTCTGCCATACAGAAATCAAGTAAGAACTTTCAGTTTGTAGCATGGGAAGAAAGGTTGTGGGACTATGCAACCACACAGATATTCTGAAAACAGAACACCATATTGACAAGGAATCATTTCAAAATAGGGTTACTTAGGCCCAAGCTCATTATCCAAGTCTGGAAAGCAAGCAGGTGGGAAACATGCAAGCGATAGGTTTGAGAGTTTAACACCCTCCCCTCCACAGGATTGGGTGATCAAAATACTCTAGGACCATAAAGCCATGGACTAAAGGTAGTGACTCAAACTTTTTTCATATGCATTCCATTATACGTATATTGGATTAATCTTGGTTACTAGAACATGATAATCCAGAAAATAGAGACTGAAGGGTTTTTTTCTCTGCAGATACAGGAGGAGATTTTGTTACAGGCAGGAAGTTTGACTTAGAGGTGGGTCTCTTGTTCATGGCTATTACCTCCTTCTGTGAAAAGTCACAAAAAGTTTTTACACTACCTACACTGAATCCGGCATGTACGCAGGGTTTGTCCTATCTGTATTGATCTTAAGCACACCAATATAACTCTACTGGCAGGATGTCATGCCACATTTGAAAGAGGATTATTAAAAAAAAAGTGAAGAACGAAAATTATTTCATTAAGCACAACTGTAAGAAAATTGAAAAAATTCCTGCATAAGGATTGCATAGCTGAGGATATTGTAGGTTAAAGTAAGTTGGTGAGCTCAGTCTCAAAAGTGTTCTGTCCATTTAAGGTACATGGGCCAAAATTTTTACCCCAGTAACTAGTCTTTCTGTCCAGACACTTAAATAAAGTGATCTTTATAAATGTGCATCTGATACCACTCACACTAACTTCAATGGGAGCTGAGAAAAGAGTCACTGTCGCTTGAACGCATAAATACAAAGTATGATGGACTCCCTGGGCAATTGGGCTGAGTCCCAAATTTGTGTATGTGAACCTCTGTTCAGGTTCACCAGAATACGCACTCTAGTCCAGTTAACAGTCATCACCTGTAAGTATACACACCCTATTTTGACCATCAGTGTCCTTGTTAAATGTATCTAGTTACTGAGTTATAGTCACCCCCTCCAAATATTGAGGTTTGAGTTATTGAAGATACGTATTCATATTTTACTGTGCAATAAAGAACTCTTATTGCATGTAATGCAAAATGTTAGATTCTTGTACTTTGATTTCTCTAACAGGACAGCCTTCTGAGCAACTATTTAAGGAGAACAGGGAAGCAATTTAATGGAATTCCATTATTAATTATTTCATAGTTTAATTGCATCCAGATGGTTCATTAGGATTAGAACCTCATTAAGCTGAGTACCATATAAAAGCACAAGTATGCACAGTGCCTGCCCCCAGTGTCAGCTCCATTACCCTTTCTGAAAAGAGAATGTTAAACTGAAAGCCAATCTGCAGATGTGGCTGTGGATTCACTTCTGTGTTTGCAGGACTGTGGCTTAATGGAGTGTACAGTGCAGATTGCAAAGAGAACTATGAAAGGAAGGTAAAATGCAAGAACTAAACAGGTGTGTGTGTGCATGCCTGCTCTGTATAACTTCTTCTGGTTTTAGTTACCAAATGTAAAAAAACCAAATTACCAAACTCAGTATTTTTCCCGAGTTGATATCCAGCTTTAAGATAAATCACTTTTCTCTGTTCCAGGTTTAGTTTACTTAGACACACACTAGTTGTCAATAGGAAGAAGCTAGGTTTTAAATTAGCTAAAGAAGACATTTGAGCTGTAGTTTTTCCAAAATTGAACATAAAAGATTATTTTAAAAAAACCATATTGCATACAGCTTTTGTTCAAGAGAGAAAGATGAAAATCAGTATGGATTTTTTTCAAGAGATGAAAGCTTCTAATTATATTTGATTTCAGATCTAAAAGTCCATTTCCAAAGAATCATCTGTTGTAATAAAGCTGCAGTAATTCTCATTTTATCTTTTGTCCTTAGTTCCTGTGTAGTCCTGGCAAGAACGTCATCCATCAATGTACAAATGTTAAATCACCCCAGTCATGAAATATTAACAGAATGCATACAATTATGACTCCTAAATTGAACTCTTTCTAGCTGTAATTTGTCATATCTACAATTGTACAATGTTATTAGTAGAGTAAAACTAGAAAACTAAGAAATAGATATATTGGAAAAATAGCATTTCTAGTACATGCATTAATATAGGTGAGCCCTGAACCTGATTCAGCTGAGATCAACAAGAGGTTTTTTGACATTAGTGAAAGCGAAATAATAATTCCTAAATGTCTTGGTTCTGAGCAACAGATGAACAACAAAAGAGCAGTTCTTATCTCCTTCATGCAAAGGTTTAAGTTTTCTGGAGCAATGTAGAATGAGCATGCTACTTATTATTTTCCAGATGGCAATAATATATATTGAAATATATATAAAATAGCCTCCTACAGTAAAATAGTCTCCTACAGTATGTACCTAGAAGACGTATGTGATTTCTTTTTTTAACACATTCCCTGAAACAAACTGATGGACAATGCTAGGGGAACACATCCTAGGGACTGTCCTTGTGAGAAACATGGGAAGTTCTCTTGCCCTAGTTCTTCCAAAATAATAATAAAATTTGCCATCTCAAAAATTGAGTATAATTTTGAAATAATTTAAAATCTTAAAAAGTACAGAGTAAGATTATTAAACATGTACAGTTCAGTCACTTATCATCCAAAATTTAAAAACATTGCAAGCTAACCATATTTCTTGTATTCAGTTATTAATATTTTTCAATGACACCCCAAGTAGCTTTATTATGAGAATAGTTTAATCTCAAATATCTGTTTCCCATGAGCATTGTGTTTCTGCCTGCTGACTTTATTATCATTTTATATGCTATGGACATTGGTGAGGCCCTAAGAACCTGATCTAACTTCGAAGTTACCCCTGCTTTTAGTAGGAGGTTGGACCACAGACCTCCAGAGGCCAGTTCAAGCCTGCATTTTCCTGTATTGCCATGATTTTTCTGAATATTTTTTGTAATTCTTTGATTCTAGAAGAAGCTTTTCTAAGGGAAAAACTTACAAATTTATGAAGTGTCCTTTCCATTACCCCTACCCACAAAAGCAGATGTCTGGGTTTTTATGCACTTATCTGATCACTTGTAGCAGTCTAGACTGCCTGCTGATCTCATTTCATGCTTACTTATCTCTTCTGATCTTCTCTGTATGTCTCAGCCTTTGCATTTCTTTTGCTACACTATACAAACATGGTATAATCTCATGCATTGAAAAAGCAAACCAAAATCTATTATTAACTGATCTGCTTTTCTAACTGTTTCTCTCTTAGTGGTTAGGCTCAGTTTTCTTCCTGCAGTCCTGTCAGGCTCTACCAAACTGTTGCCTTTGACTCTGTGGGCCAATCTCTCATTTTGACCATAGCCCCGAGGAACACTTTCCTAATCAACCTCAAAACTGATATTTTATACTCATCTGCCTTGTGGGCTATGTTCAGTGAAGCCAGTGGTGCAGTTTTCTTTAAATCCTCTCATCCTTGTTTGACTCCTGCCTCCATCTTTTTATTTCCTTTGCTTCCCTAATTTATTTTTTAAATAGATTATTTGGAATAACTTCCCCCTTCCTCACTTTCCTATATGATTCCAAGTGTCTGGCCTTCCATTTTCTGTCTACAATATGTCTGTTGGTGACTTACTCCACAAATACAATTTTAGCTATTATCTGTATGTATTATCTGCAGAGCTGCTTCTCCAGTTCAGACTAGACTCTAACTTTCCAAGTGGGGGGAAAAAAGTAATTATGCCTACAGATATCATTTTTGGAGGTCTAGTATTTTTTTAAACTTAATACATTCATACATGTAAAACATCTTTCCTTATTTTTCACTTTCATAACATGTCATTCAAGGTAGGCCAAAACAGGGTCATTATCTCAGACTGATTTCCAAGTCCTCTCCTTTAAATTTCACTGACAGTGTACTCAATGTGGTGTTACTGTCTGTAGGATACAGGTATCTTTGCCCATTCACAGAGCAATCTCAGGTAAGCTGTCACTTTCACCTGGTCTTCTCAGGCTCTGACAAGGCTATTTCAGTGCTTACTCCAAATACTACTGCAAGGGTAGTGTTCTGACTATGCCATAATTTCAGTTTTCTCACTGATGCCCTTTCAGTGTTTCATCAGATGTATCTACCTTGTCTTTGCTTTAGAGGTCTTTCAGGACCTCATAATTGCTGTTCACTTGGAGCCCATGGCAGCAGCTTTGATTGTTCCTCTATGAAGTTTTCAAACAAACCTTTATCCGTTCTCTCATGTTTTGGAGAAGAGGTGAATACAGTGATAAAATCACTGCCAGGAGATGTGAGAAGGACTCCAAAGAACTCAAATTACTGATGCAATTAAACAAATAGCTACCTACAACTGGCTTAAAGATTGAACATTCTCCTGAATGAGGTCAGGGTCAAACAGTTTAGGCAGCACACCAGGCTGGTCAGGAATATACATTCTTCCAGCTCCCTTGTTATCCAGCCTTCAAATCTCACCCTAAGGTTTCCCCTTCTCATAATGCATACAGGAGAAAGAATGACTGTTTAAACTGATGATGTGCTGAAACCATTGCTAATCAGCTAGACAAATATTGACACTCTCATTTTACTTTTCCATTCATGTGCATTTTTTTTTGTCTTTTGTCTTATCTTAGATTCTAACCACTCTGTGGGAAGTCTTTGTTTTTGCTCTTTGTTTGTACAATGTCTAGCCAGTGGGATGCTGGTCTGATTAAGCCCCACAGGCACTCTAGTAACGTGAATTAAGAACAATACCACTTTCTATTCTTGCTACTTCTACAGTCACTATTAGGCTGTGGGAAGCTGAATTCTATGGCTGCCTATGTACCAACTGAACAATACCATATCCAAATCAGTGGTCTGCTGCAAAACTGTTAAAGGAATTGCAACAACATCACTGGGGACTTGAAGAGAGAAGCTAATTTAATTTTGATACAACTGAAAAAGTAAATGCAAAGACAAAAGCCACAATTAAAAAAACCCTATATGTGATTGTATTTCATACAATTAACCTGAAATTTTGTGTCAATTTTCAGTGTCACTTTATCAATTCAGTAAGAAGTTAAAAAATATGGGCAAAGCAAAAAATGGACAAAAGGATGCCTTCTTTCGCTGTCTGTCACTTCTTTCCACCACTTCATCTTGTTTAACATGTGAATGCCCACTGTCAAAATATCATCAGGATTTTAAAGTTGATTAAGCTTTTTGGTAAACTACTTTTACTTTAGTGCTTTACACAGACATGGAAAAACACTACTCCTTAGCCTTCTCTAAGAGCTTCTCTTGAGCTTCACCTTTTACTATGGCCAGGACTATAGTTCTTTATTTTATCCAAAAGATTATCACCTACTGATGTACTTTGTAAACACTGAAGGTGAAAAATAGGTTTTCTTGATGTTTTACACTTCTAAAGGTTGTTCTAACTCCCTGAATATGAAAGCTGGGTTAAATAGAGAGTACTACATTTATGATATTTTGAATTACAATATCTTGGACTATTTATGCTGCTGCTAAAAGATATTAAAGAACAAGATAAAAGTCTTCATCCATTCATTTTGAGAATAAAATACTACTTTTGTACCAGGAATTCAACAAAGTGCCTTGCTAGATAAATTACTTTGCCTCAAAGACCTTTATTCTGTCAAATCCAAAGTCGTAACTTCTTTAGTCATAGACTAGGGCAAGTTTGTATTTCCACAGAACTTAATTTCTGACTATGAACAAAAATAAATGAAGTTTGTCAAGAAAGTTAAGGTGCACTGCTGGAATTGTGCAAAAGCTTGCAAAACTGACCATGTTATCAGTGGTTACAGTCAGCTTGTACTTAGATAGTTTCAGAATGTTAGTAGCCTTTTACTCCTATATGGCACCCACTTCTGAAGGCACTTCTGTTAATGACTAAGAGGAGGTAGAATACTTCTTTTTTAGATTTTAAGCTGTGTGAAAGACAAGCTCTACTGTTTCCACAATGCAGTATCTTAAGAGGGTCCAACCTTTGCAGGGAAAAACTCCTGTATGTTTCAGGAGTTCTGACTTGGTAAGAATTACAAAAAGTTTCTCACACCTTCCTTCCCTGTCAATCAGAAAAGACAATAATCAGTCCTATCCACACTCAAAGAGAGGAAAGCAGCAAAATGATCTGTATATCCTATTTCACTCTGAGTCAAAAGAAAGGTTATGGTGACATTTAGTCTCAATTTATAAAAGCTACACTAGAGATAATAATGAAGATGCAAGAATTCTATTACCACTCCCAAAAATGTGGCATCTACGGAAACACACAAAACCAAATTCCTGAGAATCTTGCTATACCTTAGCATCAGAACATGCAAGTGTAATTAATTAATGCCTGAAGGTAATTTTAGTTAACATCAGACTTCAGATGTAACACTGACCACAACTTCAGATTCAGATGTACTTTTGGAGACATCAGACATGCTGGTTCTTAGAGCAGGAACAACATTCTACTAACTCCTTTGAATTCATGCATTATGCCATTTAAAATATTTACTTGAATATGTGCATTTTCATGAAAGAAACAGTGGTCTTCATACAGCACAGACCCTCTGAAGTCTTATATTTGAAGAAAAGGCAATTAAAAATTTATTAGAAACTTCTAAACAAAACAAACCAAAGTACAAAAATCAAATCTGGAAGAAACAGATGAAACAAGCTGCTCATATTAATAAGGCCCAAGGCAGATTCAGATTGAAACATTTTCTTTGAATGTAAGTGTGTTTTTCTGTCAATTAAAGTAGTGTTGGCACACATCACCTTTTGACACAACCATTCTGAATCTTTATTGTTGTAAAATGAAGTCACCATATGGGGGCAGGGGAGGGGAGAGGAACAGCTCTACTAATAGTGCATTCATCTTTAAATTTTTGATCTATGAGAACATTAAATGTCAAAAAAGAAGATAAAAGAGAGGGTGGAAACCCAGAATTTTCTTTCATGTCATCTAGTTTTTCTAACAATTCTAGAAAATACATGCTCAAAGTTCATTTTTAGAAAACACATACATTTAAGTCTTGAAAAATTATTGTACTCGTGATTAAATCTAGATGATAAGTTAACATATTTACCTCATTTTATCAGAAAGATTGCCTCAGTATCAAGAATTGCTCGTTCTTTACTGATGCAGTATTTCATTATGGTATGGAAACAACTCATCAAAAAATAGATTTGGGGAATGGTTTGGAGTTCAGTTGCAAACAGCTGACACCTTAATGATGGGTTTCCAGTTCAAGAATTGTCCATTCCCCTTGAGGGGATGAACAGTCTTCAGATGAAAAGCTTGCCACTGTAATGCTTGCTGAGGAATCGTCAAGTGGAGACATGAGTTCAGTCCACCTACTGAATGTGTCAACTTGTGAGGTACCCTGAGGATTCGATCCATCTCGTGCCAGAAACAGTGTCTGATTGATAAGACATTGTGCTAAGTTAAGGTCTTCAGGAACAGAGTTTTTGAAATCTATATTTGAGTCCTGCTCAGATAACAATTGCCTGAGTAGAGTCCAGTCCTGTTCTGCAAACTGTTGATCTTCAAAATCCATCTCTAGAACTGCTGTTTCTGAATCCATCCTCTGCTCAATTGCTTCTCCAACATCCATCTCATATATTGGAGAGAGGGTTTTTGGAGGCCGATGTTCATACATGCAGGTTTGTGCCATTGTGTCATAATCATCTATGTCTCCTGAAATAATTCACAATACTGTACAATGTAAAAATTGTAGATGATCCTCCCCTCAGGGCTGTGTAGAGCAAAATTTAATTCATTCAGGAAGGACAATCCAATCAGGTTAAAAAAGGGGGGATGGAGGGTTATACAAAATTGACAAAATTTGAGGCATTTATTTCCTATATAAAAAAACAAAGTATGATTTATAAATTAAGTTAAAGCAGCAATCACCACTGGTAATTAACAATAACCTCCATAATTAAGTTTCTGATACAGAAAATGACAATGTAAATATACACTTAATGCACATGAAATTTCTCATTTACTACATAAATTAAATTTAGACCAGGAGGTGCATAGAGGGAATTAATAGAGAATGATTACTGAATGGTGACTTAAGCTATGTCAGCTTAGAAGAGAATTAAAACCAAAATTGTTTATCCACAGGCTTATTTCTACACTGCACATGCAAGGGCAGCTGCAGGCAAGGGCAAGCAAACTTAAAAAAAACAGTACAACTTTTAATGTCTTCTTGTTCTGTGGTCTGGCTGAACATAGATCATCATCAGTGTTTCATTACTCTCGAATACACAATAGTTGTAATCAACACTATTGTATATTTTTGATGGGATAAACAGACTGAATTATTGATATAAAGAAGACAAAACACAAAACTAGACAAGTATTCATCTAGCTACATGAAACAAGTTAGAACTTTTTTGTATATAAGCATCAGTTCTAAGTATAATCTCTCTTTTAGGAAATAAGCTTTTACTGGTAAAATTTAGAATTTTAGACATCTCATAAGCTCTAAAGCAGAATTCAAACCTACTCCCACTGGTGTATATGGCAAATATTTAGTTATATTCAGTGGGAGAATAATCCAAATTTGTATATAATATATAAATAAATAAATTACAACAATAATGCATATAGCTGTTCAGGTAAACAGTTCAGTGCGCTTTAGTTAAGGTTATTACTTTAGTTATTGCACATCCCATTCAGACATACTATATGTTGTCAAGCAGACAAAACAAATACTAAGATTCCATCAAAAGCTGATGCTGTCAATGTTAGATTGGATCAAAAATTACTGAAGTACAGACAACTGCATCCAATCTTTCTTTTAGCATTACATAAAAACCTCTTTTCTCGTAGTCAAGTTTCTCATTGAACAGCAGGGTATTGACGGATATTTCAAACAGACAAGCATTCTCTACCCAAGTGAAATACTTAAAAATATTTAAATATAGTTTCAGCCAAAATTACTTCAGTTCAGGATTCAATCCCAGACAAATTGTCAAAGCTTTCCCTATTAAATTGGTTTTGAACGACTGAATGTTTCTATTTCTGTACATTACCTGGAAGTAAATCAGTATTAGCGCATTCAGTAGTTGCTGGTTGACTGTCTCTCACTTGACTTTCCTGAGTCAGCATCTGATTCTTACTGGCTTCTACAGGTTTTGCAGAGCTGCTCTTTTGCACATCAGAATTAGTTTCTCTCTGCTGAAGATCCAGATGACATGGTCTTTCTTGAGATTTTGCATCATTGTCTAAGTACTTATTGCACTGGTGAAATTCACTAGCCAACTCATTCTTCATATTTACTTGCTGGTTTTCTCCTGCATGTGGACTACCTGCTGAATATACTGTCTCAGGGCAATTTTGTTCAGTCATTGAAGCACCTTGATTCTCCTTTCTTGGGATTTCAGTATCGTGAAGATGCAGGAGAGAACTTCCACTTTTGTCCAATCTATTGTCTCTATCCTTGTGCCGTTTGCCATCCAGGAATCCATCTTCAGTTTCCAATGAGTATCTTGAATAAAATGTCTTTCCATGGTGCTCTTGAGAAACACTGTCAAATACTTCTGAAGGAGTAAGAGAATCTATTGAGTGTTGACATGAAGTGTGAGTTTCCACTTTATCGTCAGCTCCCAATTCTTCACATTCATCTACTGAAAGTAAAACAGATCGTTTGAAATTTTTAGTTTTAGAAAACTCCTGACTTGCAGTATCATTTTCTGTTGCATCCTCAAAAGCTAAATTATCAATTCCTTGGAACTGTTGAGTAGGAACATTTGATGGGGGAAAGTTTTCTGCCACATTCTCTGCTTCAGATCTATCATCTTCTGTTTCATCGGCAGAAGAAGAAACTTGGTCTGTTTCCTGAGTAAACTGTGCATTACCAAAGGTAGAAGTTTTGCTCTCTCTAGTAGTGGTCCGCGAGCTCTCTTGCTGGGACCAAATTTCAGGTCTTTTTCTTGGTATTTCATCATCACTTGTTGAATTAACACGGAAGAGATCAGAACCCTCTTTTTTCATTTTCACTTCTATTCTTAGGCTGCTATCATAAATTTTTAATTCCTCAGGTGTACTTGTGTCACTGCTGCTTCTTCCAAGAAAATCATGACATAACATAGTACTGCATTTTGAAATTCCTCTTTCATTGGATCCCTCATCATCCTGAGAGCCTCCGGCATCATAATCTTCTGATCTTGGTTTTATATCATCAGAGGATGTGGTTGCACTGCCAGTATCTGATTCAGGACTCTCTTTGGGATCTACAGCACCAGTACTCCAGTGGTCCACAAAAGGAATTTCTGCATTTTCATGATTTTCTGGCATTTCCATAGGCTCTATAAGCTCTGTGTAATTAGGTGAATATTTTTCTGTTATTTGTTCTGTGGAACATTCTGAAGCATCATCTAAATCTGTTGTAACTGATTTATAGTCAGTCAAGGCTGATGTATCGCACAGTTCATCAACTGTAAGAAATCCTTCCACATGGATCTGAGGAGATGATGTCTCATCCTCTTTACTGGTTGCTTGTGAAAAGCTTGACAAAGCATTTTCACCATAGTTAAGACCTGTTTCAGAGTTTATTTTATCACTCTGTTCATTACAGACTTTTGTTGCTTTTGAATCTTTCACCAGTTCTCCTAAAACAATAGCCTTTTGATTGGTTTCCTTGGAAAAGTCTGAATATCCATCATTGGAAGACTGTGTGTGACAGTGAAATTCAGCTGTATTACCATCTTTCTCTGGATCTTCAATCTTTTTAATTCCAGTCTGATCTCCACAGATTTGTCTTGTTTCTATGTCATTTTGTAGTGAAACATTCAGTTTATAAATAATTTCTTCTGCAATTTGAGGGGAAGATTTGGATTGTATTTCGTATTGCACAGTTTCAGAAGAATCTGGTAATTTTTGTTTATTGGATTGACAGGACTCCAGCAATTTATTGTCACTGCCACTTTCTGTGGCAGGTTTTAGAGATTCATTTGCAGAATAGCATTCATTATTGTCATGAAGCTGACCTGCCGCAGCATCAGCCGTGTTTTTCTCAAGTTTCTGTCCTGAACCTCTGTGCTCAGAGGTGTGCACATTCTTCTGGACAACAGGAGAATCACTCCTTGAATGCTTTTGGGCAGAGGACTGAGATTTTAATACAGCTGTTTTCTGTTTCAGGTCTTTATTATTTGTAATCTCAGCGTTCTTAGATGGAGCCAGAGTCTTAGGTGTTACTTTTGAAGTGGCTTTTGTTACAGGTGTTTGTGATTGTTTAATACTCTTCTTCTTAGCTGAAGGATGTTTTTCTGGGAGTGTTGTCTGGACCAGGTGTTGTAACACATTTTTTTCTTCATTATGTTTTGGAGACAGTCCTGATTTCAGTGAATTTGATGATGCCCCCTGAGGTCCTAACAAACAGTAAAAAAGACTATAAAGGTTGTATGTGCCAGTCACAGTGTATTCACCAATTTTTTGTTAATGTTTATGGTTAAGAAACAAGTTACTCGACTTTTAAGATAACTAAGCGGTTAAAGGCTTGTTAAAGAATTAAGATTTGAAATAACAGAAAGTAGACAAAAATACCATCTTGGCACCTTCAAAGCAGTTCATAGAATATACATAGAGGAATCACTTCAGCCTGTAGCTGAAGTAGTCATCCCAGGAGTAGAAAGCAGCAGTGCTCTAATAATGCATATGAACACTACACAGCAGCTTAGCACAGGAAGCGATGAGTACTGTATTCAATTTATATTGTAGAGGAAATGAACAGAGGCAGAAAATAATTACATTAGTTATAATGCAATTGGAATATCAGAGTTAATGTCCCTGCTCAGTCAGAAAATACTGCAAGATCTTTAATGACCACAAATTGACAGAACCTGTGTCTTCTGTATCACAGTGCATTTAAGATAATATAGCTTGAATATTGGAGCTCCATCCTTAACACTTGGTATCCTTCTAAAGCACTGTTTCCTCTCTGTGTTTTACAATGTCATTTCCTACCGCAGCTATCAGTAGCTGTTGAAATCGGGTATCTGTTTGGGGGCCAGTATCAGTAGTGCTACTGTGAGAGGGAAATAGGAAAGCACCAAACTAGGGAGGCATAAAGCAGTCTGCAGTCCAGAGGCTTATTACAAATGCTCAACCTACAGAATTTCTGTTGAGCTCAGTCACGGTTCCAAATGCAGAAGTGCAGGGGATCAGCAAATGGAAGACTCTGCAATGCAGATTAAACAAGCAGAAGAAAATACAGACTGGCACTGAGGACCGTCTTTTAAGTATTTTGAAGTTGACACACTGATTTGCATTTTACAGTTTAGGACTGTCACCAGAAGTGAAATATGGAAAAAACCCAGAATTCTCCAGAAGAATTTTCCAAATAGTTATGCTAAAAACCAAACAAACCTCAAAGCTTTGCATAATAGTGGCAGATGATTTAACTGCTGTATGAAACTTTACCTTGGTTCTTGGGAGAATTGGTAGGTGTGTTTTGAGTCTTTTGCTGTGCTGCAGAATTTGTACTCACATTCCCTTTTTTCTTTAGAACAGCTTGTACATTTTGCTCATTACACCCTTTTCCTGTTGGTTTTTTTGTCAGACTGCAAAGAAATCATTATATCCATTATTTCCAGGCTTAGATGTAGCAATGTTTAATTATATTTAAACAAGAAATATATTTCTAATGTACACACATATATAAACATATATATGTTCTAATGTACACTCATATATAAACATTGAAAATGCAACCTAAAAAGCAAACTTTTTGACAATAAAAATAAAATATATATCTATATTTTTAATTTATATACAAATATGTATATATAATGACCCATTTCACAATTTCACTTCAGCTGTCTTGTGTCCATTTAATGTAAACTATTCCAGAAATGGTAAGTTTACAACACCTTGTGTAGTCATTAACTGTTCCAGTATGCAGAATTCTGAACGACCTATAATAATTTAAAAATTATTAGCATGCAACAGTTCAACACAAAAGCCAAACCAATTTTATCTCTTTACAGCAATGTTGCCAATAGTTAACTCAAATTGTTTTGCAAATAATATCCTACAGACAACCACTCTCAGAGTAAAAAGAACATATAATAGTAAGTTTAATAGCTCACCTGAAACCATTCTGCCCAAGCTCATACACTCATGCACACGTCTATAAAGCAGCATTTTGCTTTATAACATACCTGCTTGTTGTGACATTAGCCTCAAGTTCAGTCTTTTTTTTTTTGGTGGTGACTCCATTTGATACATTCACAGATGCCTTTGTTTTCACTACTGTAAAGTAAATCCAAAGTTAATTACGGGGGAAATGCATTGCATATAAGTACTGAAAAAAATCTAATATATGAAGATCAGTTATTGAGAAGATCATACATGCTAAAGTTGTAAAATGTTTACTGTTTTAGATGGCTGTTAATTGACGATAAAGTCAGTTTATACTCATTTACAGGAGAAGAATGTAACTCTTATCCATTTATAGTAGATTGTCTTAAAGCTTCCCTGGCTGGTTTTCAGTGTATGACCAGCCTGAGACCAATCAGAAGAGGACTTTAAAGAAAGAATTATAAAGAATTACCAGTCTGTTTTTTCCCTTCCTCTACCGATTTATCCTCTTTGGGTTCCTCTGTCTGTTCACCCACAGTCTGGATATCCATGTTTGAATTTGCTGACTTGCTGGAAGTTGCTGCCACAGTCACCAAGGAGGGAGATTCCTTCCCTGTGGTTTTTTTCAATGGCTTTGTTTTGTTCTGCATGCTTGAGGTTACTGTCAGCACTTTAGGTCTGGCACCTGCAATTTTTCCTTCATGATTCTTTAGTCCTTTGCTGCTTCCTGAATTTTTTTGTCCACTTGCAGATGATGTCTTTTCTATATCTTGCTTGGTAAGCATGCTTTCAGCCTTCACATTTCCATTATTTTCTGTTTTTGTCTTTATAACAGCTCTAGCTTTTGGCAAAGCAGCTTTTTCCCCAGGTTTGGAATCCTTAGTAATCTTGGAAACTATTTTTTTGCCATCTTTCCCCTTTACATCCTCATGCTTTGAAGTCTTATTAACAGTGTTTCTATTGGTGGATGCATGTCCAGATGCTCCTAATCCATCAGATTTCATTTTATCCTGATTAGTGGAAGAATCTCCCCAGCAATCTTTCTTGCTGTGTTCTGCCCAGGAAGTATTCCTTATACCAACAGATGTAGTAGTTTTATTTAGCTAGGGGGAAAAAAAAGGCATCTGAAAAAACACCAAACAAAACATTTGTAACACCAAACTATCCATAATCTGTAATTTCTGAAACACATTTACTTTTAAAGTAGTACATGACTCTAAAGCAACAAGATTCAACACTGAAATAAAATTGTATATGTATGTACACAGACACAGACACGTATTTTAGCTAGTTTGCTGGCTTTCAAGAGTATTAATGTACTGCTCTATATGGAGGAGACAGAAATATCTGAGTATCACTTTTACTCTGGAAAAATTACTCTGTAATATTTGCTTATTTTTATTATTAGTGTCTGCTTAAGTAAGAAATTTTTTTGAGTTATATGTGCATATTTTGCAAAACAAATAAAGACTATGCATTGTTACAAACATAAAGCCAAAAATTATTTTACAACACCATGATGTTTTTAACCATTATCAACAGCATATCCACACAGAAATGCCAATACTGATTCACTCAGGTAAAAAGAAACTCAAACCTCTTAAGTTTCTCTTAAGGAGAATTAAGTGCATGAAAGAGAATCTTTGTGATATCAGTGTCAATGTATGCAAGACTGTCAAATCATGTGAAACCCATACTGGTTTTTTACCAATTAATAATGTACTTTTGAGTGTGAGCTTCAGTAGAAGAGTTGTTGAGGGCACTAATAAATATTTTTCAGGGCAGGGAGTGTAACAGACTCAGTGTTGTGGTGGCTTGTAATAATAGCAGAGATTCATTAGCTCAGTAGCAAACCATTTGCTCTGGGAAACAGACGAGTTTCATTATGTAGCAAGAGAGGAATGTGAGGTTCTGAACACAAATTCCTGCCTTTTATTTGAGCTTATCTGTTTGAAAATGTCGCAGAACACAGTCTGAGTCCTAAGATGTTTCCAGTGATCAGCATTACTGATTCTGCAGAAAGAGTTTACGAGAAAATACAGATTTTTCAAAACCAAGTTCCATTAAGCAAGACGGAAAATAAGTATTAATTTTAAAAAATAATGAAAATAGTTCTGTTTGCAATTATCTGAATGTTTTTAATGTTTGGATATAAATGTTTACCTGAGAACTGGTGAAGACTGGTTTTTTGCCAAGTCTTCGGTCATCACCCTTGTCAAATGCAGCTGTAAAAGGAACAAGCAGTTTCTTCACTTGTTTGGCAGGAAAGAAGGGGGACAGAAATCAAGCCAGCCTACTCAGTTAACATCATGTGAAATCAGAAAGCACTTATTTGGGTCTTGATTTACTCCAGAAAGGCTAATTTTGGTGACATGGCAAATGTTAAGTGAAAATACATGGTTTTATGTTTGGAACCAAAAAAGTGGGATCTATAATGACATCACATGGCCATAAGCAAGTTATTTAACTCTTCTGTTTCCCCATATCCATAGTAAGACTTCTGTTTATCCAAGCTCAATGAATTTAAAGCTAGCAGTGCACTGAGACCTTTGAAAGTGTACAAAATATACAAAAAGATACCTCCAAATTTAGAGTACTAATGGCTTTCAAGTGTATTGTTAATTAAGGTATTTATTTATATATAAAGAAAAGATTATCACATTTAAGTAATTTATATTAATTTTCAAAACTGGCAAAGCAAAAATACCTAAATGTACACACTAAGGTCATAGTGCCTCTTTAGATAGCATGCAGTGTAATGTCATGAGAATTATCCCTGTGATTGTCATGTGGAGTTTTCAGGCAGTGAATGCCTTTTTTTTATCTGATGTTCTCTGGGAGGAAAGCAGTTTTCAACAAAGCTTTTAAATCAATTGCACTTGTAGAATACAAAAGAGATATTTATAGACACTGTACAGACCCAGAATCAATAGGATTCATTTATGTCTGTATTCATATTTCAGCTGGAAAAAAGGTTTTGCAAAAAATACATAAAAAATTTAGGCATTCAGTGCCTCATGTTCTGAGGTGCTAAGCATGGAAACATTTTTCGTATGTATAAAAAAAAAATCTGCTGAATTCTTGCTAAAGATACTAAAAATAATTTTTATATAGGTCTCTCAAAATCACACAAAAGGTATGCTGAAAATGGCACCCCAGGGATCTAATCCTTTTTCTAGCAGTGACTCTGCATATTAATACATACCAATATATTAAGACAAAATCCTTATAAACTTGTGCCTAAGAAAATACAAGACAGGTTGTGAATGAAAAAAACACAATATCATCTCTCTTATTTTGGCATTTTTCCTCCTCTATTATAGCCTTCTAAATCTATATAGGCTAAATTTCTAGAAAAGCCACCATCAGAAATCAGAAAGATGAAAGTTGATCTAAGTTATCCTAGACATATTTCACCTGAGGATTAAAATTTGTCTACCAATATTATACAGTTGCTTTGCCTGTAATTAAAACCAGATAATTCATGCAAACATTTCAGCCTTTTCATATATAAAATGTATGCAACTTCAGCCAGAATTTAACCTAAAAGAAAACAAAACAATTTTTGGCAAGATGGAGTTCGGAAAATTAAGACACACCTCGATTTGAAATATTTTTTCCCACTGAAAGCACTAGTGCAAAGTAGCCAAAACATCATTCACAATAGAGAAACAATTATCTTAAAAGTAAACCACCCCAAATCAGAACAACCCACCCTTTTCCCTAAAGCCAACTCCTCCGCTTCTTAAGGATTTTATAATCAAGAAGAAATCCTATGCCTGTTTTACAGACCAGTATGAGATATTATTTGACTACATCCCTAAATCATGCTTATAAAGACTGTCACTACATCTTTCAGCATGTAATTGTAGAATAAAATTTTCATCTACCTCTAGACATAAACATTTTTATAGCTATTATATCCTTGCTACTGATGTTTTTAATGAAAAGGATATAAAATTGTTCACGTTTCCTTTGAATCAAAAGTGATTTGAATTCAGAGAAGTACTTAGCATTCTTTTCTTTTACAACACCGTACTGTCAAAGCTAATATTAAACCATAACCTGAACTCCATCATCAGTTCCACATCCTCAGAATACTCGTGTACTTCAAAACAAAGGAGCATTCAGAACAAAAAGTCCTTTTTGTTGGAAGTGCTGTCTGTGAAGATGTTGAGAGCACACCATGCAGCTCCTTAGGGGCTCTCTGCAGCAGCACACACAAGATCACAATGCCAATCAGCCACGGAGCCCAGCTCTCTGCATTTGCTCACAGTGCACAGGATGAGCATTATGCAAGAGATGAGCAATATTTATACATCATGGAGAAAACCATAAAGGACAGAAACGGAATTCATGGAACAGATAATCTGCTTTGTGCAAATTTAATTCATCCACAGCTCTTATCTCCTTAAAAATGAGGCAGATCAGGTTTTTAATCCTACTGCAGTGTTTTCAGTAATTTAGAGGAGATGTAAATAAGAATAGAATCCATCTACATGATGGTGGGGGTGGGGGTTTTCTATCATATATACTCCTAAAAAGAAAAGCAGGGAAGACTCTTCACAGAAAATGACTTACTGATTCCCATGTTTGAAACTAGGTAAGCATGCTATCATGCTTCTATTCTAAAACACCACTTCAAAACACAAAGCAGCACAATTTTTGCTTTAATTTGTATCAGGCTCCACAATTCCATCTGCATTATATCCACTAAACAGATTGCTAAAAAATTCCAATGTGGTTTGATGCCAAACATACCTGCTTGTATTTTCTGTTGATGGTCTGGCCTCATCAGCTTCCAGCCTTCTGTGTGACGAACAGCATAAAAAGACTGAACCAGGAAGACCCAGAGCTTATCACGCAGCGCCTGGATCTTGCACGTAAAAGCCTGTGTTCAAGTAACAAATCAGCAGCTGGCGAGGGGCATATTGTCATAGCAACCAGTCATTATTCCTTTCAGAATCTACTTACTCCCTAAGCTAGATCAATGATGTCATCACTTATATTTTATAACGGTCTGGTAGATGGAGATGCTGTTTTTGAATGATTATTGCCCAGCACAGTGATTTTTTTCTATAGTTTAAAACAAATTACAGCACCACTAAACACTACATTGCTCTCTTTGCTCTTTTTTCCTTTTTTTTTTTTTTTTAAATGAACCCCATAATAGCTCTTCACTGTCAGCTGTGTCACAACAAGGTCAAATACTCCAGGGAAAAATAATGTATTTGATTAAATTTTCATTGCTTTGACCAAGTAAATCTATAATAGCACCAGATTGCAGTAATTAATGTTTCATTTACTTTTTTATTCTTTGTCATACTATTTATGAATTGTTCCCAGAATTAGTCAACCACAGCTTAAATGTCATTATTTAGATTGTGCGGATATACATGGTATGTTACACACAGGGAGCCTGCCCAGTCCAAAAAGCACATGCTGGATTGTCAGTCTTTGCTTTAGAGGACAGTTTTAAAAACAAGCAAATGAACCTGTGACCTTCAAAAAAAGCAGAGGAAATATTTAGGGGAGGAAGAGAATAAGCTCTTTTCCCCTGAAGGCTTTAGGTAATGCAACATTTTGCTAAGTTTTTCTCTTACAACAAATTTAAAGTGATTGTAAAGATCAATGGGGCAGTATTACCCATTAGACTTACATTTTCACTAATACACAGAATTTTTTGATTGCCAGGATGGGGTTTCTCTTTAAAGTAAACAAATGCCTACATTTTCTGCACTTCCAAAAGGACCTTGGATTAATGCAGATGCTTTTCTGTATGACCCCAGTTGCATGACTGAGCCATCTGAGCTCACACCATATCATTTGATTTGAACCATGGCATGAAACTGTACCAGAATAGTTTTTCTACAAACACTGCACATTGAAGAACCTACCATCTCCTTCACATTTGCAGAGTCCAACAACATATCCACTGCTACAAGAAGAAAGCAGCTATTTTCATTATTAATGCTTTTTTCAATTGCATTGGAAATTAGTTCTAGAAGGTCAGGTTTGCTGCTCATTGCCTGTGCCTGGGAAAACAACAAAACACAGTCGTTTAAAACAAAAGCCTGTACTTTGTATGCAAAAGCATTACTGAGCAGAGAGGATCTGCTATCAAGCTGTGCAGGAGGTATTACAAAGAAGCATCTTTTGTATCCATTCCATAATCCCACCCCTCTCCAGGCCTCTAGCAAATTATCCTGAGGCCTCACTCATTAACAGAAATTTTAGGAACAAGCACAGCATGATGAATTTACAGTCCCGAGAAACTCTGGATCCAAAGGCAAACTCTGATCCAATGGCAAACCATTTCCCTCTATTTTTTCACTCCTCTGTACATATTAAAAACCATATTTCACAGGAGAAATGAACTGACTGGATGACGATAAGTTCTCACCAGAACCTGCAGCATTGCCACATTCAAGCAACTCACAAAACTGGTCAGTAAAAGTTTGAGTACACTGCTCATACTCATAATCTTGTAAATCCAGGCTGTTATTCCAGGGGTCTGAGAGCTTTTTCAAAGCTGATATCTATGCTTTTTTGCAACACAGAAACTGTCTCACTAAATCAATTGGAACTTTTGTTTAACTGAAGCACATAACCTGAATGCAGTATTAACCCTGTGTATCAAAGCATTTACATGCTTTAAAACAAACCTGAAAAAACCCACCCCCCAAAAATCTTAGCACTTCCCCAGTTGTTTTGCTCGTTGATTTTTTTTTCCCCATAGAACTGTACTTCAAAGCAAAAGTTGACACTATTTTGGTAGCAGCCTGAACTTTCCAAAATATGATATAATTCAATTTATTTGGAAGCATATAAGAACTTAAGGGCACTTTTACCTGCAACAAAACAGAGAAGCCTTCACTTTGTACTATGTGTAGGAAGTTTGCAACAATAAAGGTTACACATTCCTCATGTAGCCGTGATGCCAAGGCCACAGCTGTCTCTGTCCATTTCACTCGGGGAAGGCTATTGATCAGCCGGTCACTCTCCATCAAACGGAACGCAGCATTCTTGTGGTTCTTGGAACAGAAACAGAAATTAGCCTGTTGCCAAGCAATTACCCAAAGAATTGCTGATTGTAAAATATCGTCTGGTCATTTACTGAGCAGGGATCCAATTGTGTCACTATTTCCCTTATTTAAATAGATTTTGGGGTTTATAATTCTTAATATTATATGTGCCTTTGAAACTAAACCAGGAAAAGAAATCTCTATTGGTTCTGTTTTGCCTGAAGTTAGGTAGTAAAGTTTGCAATAGCTTTTATATATTTCAACTGTGTCATTACATACTGCAGTCCTGAAGAAAAGAAGGCAAATGTTAGCTGGAGAAGCTGAATACAGAAAAAGATCATAGGTCACTGAAAGATGTAACAAATTCTTGAATAGAACTGCTAAGTTGAGGTTTTAGGTGAGTGTGGATGGCCTAGCATTCAGGATACAGAGAAAACCTTTTCGTAATTATGAATCCTTTTGCTTAATTTAAAGGAGTCAGGCAACAAATATTTGTCTTCCCAGATGGAGTTTCAACTGAATTTACATTCTTTGTTGTCTAAAGTTTCTCAAAGAAAAGTAACTGTTATGCTTCTAGTTACATTTCAAACATGCAGACAGATTTGCTAATATTTATTATCTTGGTCCGTGTCTTTGGTTCTTCCATGCATTGCATCTGCATAGTACCTGTGGGCTAACACATCACTTAAAAAGAACTTGGAATTTATGGTTATCCACATTAGAATGGCCTGAAAGCTCTATTCAATGTGACCTAGCAGGACACTGATAAATTATGCAGTAACACTTGAAAAAGCAACAATTCAGATAAATATTTGACACAAAAACCCCTACTGCAAATTCAGATCACAATCACATTTGTCCTATGCAAGTTAGAAAGCAGGGAGTACCTTCTTTGTGCATATTATAGATGAAAGATAAAATCTGACCATCCATTGATAAAAAATATATTTTAAAAATTATTTTACTCATCTCTTGGCAAACTCAGTTTGCTTCTCTGCAAGTCACATAAATTAAGAATTACATATATGCTTATGGTTTGATTTTGCTCCCATTGGACTCAATTACAAGCTTTTTGAATTGTCTCAAATTCTAGCCCTGCTCACAAGGCAATAAGCATTGACTCCCATTAGACACTTCCAGTGAAATATAAAATGCCTTCATTGACTTCTAATTAAATCAGCACTTTGTAGAAGTGGTTCTAACTGAATTTTGCTAATCTTATTTTTTTTTCCCTAACCATTTTAAAATGAAGTCCACTTTACTTATCTAAAATCCCAGTAATTTTCTTGCGTGAAGTTGAGACATCAGGGATAGACACACATAAAGCACCTGGACAGTGCTTTAAATGGCACTCCCATTTTAATGTTTCTGTGTTATCATTGTGGTTTCCCAGGGGGTTTCCCATCAAAAATCTCCTTTTATTTGCACCTTTTTTTCCTCTAAAGGGCTGCCACATTAACTAGGTTTTACATTTCCAGCATTAGTAAATGAAAGGATCAGCAGTTATACTGTTAAACTGGGTGTAACTGTTAAAAGTTTTACAGCAGAGAACTCTAGCAGCAGAGTAAGAGGACTGTAAACCATACAGTAGCCCCTGCAAAATTAATGTCAGACCTTTTCTTCTTCATCCCTCAAGCAGGCTTAAAGCATTTTTGCAGATTGTGAAAAACTCCCCTGGGAATTCCACAACTTTTTGGAATGGTTGTCTTAAATGCTGAAATGAATGCTCATCAGAACTATTCTCTGGGCAGAAGAGGCTTATGCTTTATTGTTTAATTTTGTAACTAGATGCTTTCAGACTTCAGTACATAAAATACCATTGAATCTTGCAAAGACACACCAACACAAATTTTAAATCATTAATATGGGAACTAAAACCCACTTTAATCCAAACTGCAAAAGCCTTCCAGCAAAGCTGGGTACACAACAGGAGTGCCAAGTGCCATGACTGTTCTGCAAATGCTGGCAAGGTAGCACATGGATTTCAACACAGACTGTAAGCACAGTATCTTTATATACTAGAATAATAAGCAGAGGGGTAGGCCTGAACATTCACCTTTCAGCTTCCCAATAATGTTGCCCAAGGGCCTGGAGAAGAACCTAGAACTGTGTCTACATGTGCTCATAGCTGCAGTACACACCTGAGGTAGTTTGGTGGTGGGTGGTGGTTTAACTATAAACAGCAGTAGATCAGAATGAACTGATCTATATCTAAAAATGTTACTTAAAACTCTCCAGTTTTATACAACATATGATACACATTGCTATGTGTATACTCTAAGAACAGCTGAGTATCCTGATATAATATAGTGGCAGAACACCCGACATCTTGAGATAGTAGACATAATCTTGAGCTATTACAGCTGCCATCTTTATTAGATGTATGCATTGTGGTAGATCTGGTCAGGTTTATAACTGTGGATATTCTCAAGCTTCTCTTGATCACGAAATCACAGCCGAGCTGGAAGGTACTCCCACAGATCACAGAGTCCAACTCCTGGCCCTGCACAGCACCATCCCCAAGAGTCACACCCTGTGCCTGAGATCATTGTCCAAACACTTCTTGACCTCTGTCAGGCTTGGTGCTGTGACCACTGCCCTGGGGAGCCCCTTCCTTCCAGTGCCCAAACACTCTGAGGGAAGAACCTTTACCTAATATCCAACCTAAAGGCATGGAGCTCTGAAATCTGTCATTTTGCAGGCTTTGACCGAAATATGCAGTTGCAACTGCCATTCCTAGCTGACCTGCTGGCCTTAGCACTTCAAGAACTTCATCACAGAAGTCCTTAAAAAAGCAGTCCCTAGAAGGCTTCACAGTCCTTTCAGCAAGGGGTAATTCTTGGCCAGAATGATTCAAGAGTGCCTCTCTTGAACCAGGGCTATGTTTGACAGCGTGCATGGCTGCACCAGAGCACTTTAGTTTGGGTAGCACAGTAACACAGACATGGGGACAAGGACTTAAGCATGAGATATATAAGATGTCACATATTTAGTTGTCAGTTGTGTGATAGCACCAAAGTCATGCTGTGAATGTTACCTGAACTAGTTAGATTACATTTTGTCTGTGACAATCAACATTATATCTACATACTTAGTCATGTTTGGCAGCAGCTCTACAGATTTACCTTTATTTCTACATACTTTTCATCTATCAGTGTATCTATACAATTCAGTGTATTTACAGGCTGAGTACTTGACCAAAGTTCTGTTAACAGGTCTAGTTCAAATCAGTTACCTTAAGTCAGCTCTGAGCACAGTTTTATACAGAAATACAATTAGAAAATACATAAATTTAAGCAGGTCTAAATTGGAACAATGTAAGTAAGTGCCACAAAAAATGAAAGCTGAGCTTTGGGGGAACCAGTGTAGTACAGATATCTGAGAAGTAAAAGATATGGATACTATACTGCTACTGTATTTTTGTAAAGTTAGCCTGCCTGTAAACAAATAGCTTGTGATCCCTGATATCCAAGTACATAATCAGAGAATAACAGGATGGCCTGGGTTAATATGGACCTTACAGGTCCTCTGATCCCAGCCTCCCTGGAGGCAGGGACACCTTCCACTAGACCAGGTTTCTCTCAGAGCCCCATCCAGTCTGGCCTTGAACACTTCCATAATGTTGCACTGTGTTGTTGTGTTTCATAAACATATTTTCTATTATTTTGGTGGACTTGGATGTGATGATCACTAGACTGTGTGGCATGAAGTATTACAATGACATTTCACATCAAAATAGTTTTTAAAATTGTTATTTTAATTGGAACTTTTACATAGTGTAAGTGTACTACAGATTTAAGAAACTATTTATTATCTCTTAAATTACATTGTACAGCTAAATAAGGAAACAATTTACATTGCTCGATTTTTATACAAAGCACACTACTTACCAAAGAGTTAATCAACATAACAAGACAATTGTTCTGAAGTTCAGTAGGTAAATTGGCAAAGCTTTTCTCTGAAAAACATCTTGCAAAATGTTTTCCTACCCATCTGTTGAAAAGAGAGCCATTCTTAGGTAAGGAAGATGAAAAATGTTCTACCCTCACTTGTTAGCATAAGTGATACCTCTAAAGTATTGTGAAGAAAAAACATTTAAAATGTAAACATTTCATATGCCAAAGTAAACCCTATCTTGCAAAATGAAATTATTTCAACAGAAAGCAGATAAATTAAAACCAGTTTTATTTTATTTTACTTACTTCATGCAAGCAGCATATAGGTTTTCCACTCCCAATGAATGAGCAATAGCCATGCATTCTAGTACAGGTTGCTGTTTGCCAGGAACAGGCTAGAGTTGTTAGAAAGTTATCACAATTATTGTACAATTTGATTTACAGAAACCATACAGAAGTAAAAAAATCTTCAGTTTAAAGATTCAGAAGTAATGTCAGCTGCCATGGTACTTAGTTTGTTTGCATTTGTGTAGTCATCTATTTCCACATGTCAGTAAAGTAGGATCCAGCCTCAGGAGCCTAATGCATGAAAATGCTCAACTCTAAGCAGGTGTTTGTTTTAAAACAAATTTTAATTGAACAGACATTTTTTGCTAAATATATGCCCATGAAACAAGATATGCAAATAATAGCATTTCCACATGACCACCAAGAGCAGTTACATTTACAATAGCAGGTATGAAACTATAGTCAGTGTAATTTAACACATTGAATTAATCACTGCTTTTAATCAGCTGGGGTTTCCAAGTGTCTATAAAAAGGTGTTTGATATCACAGGCCTTACTCCCACATCTATCCCAGATTACACCTGAGAACTGGGACTGCTTTCTTCAGCCAACACCTTGATCACGTAGCTCTTACGTATCTTGTCACTATCATTTCGTGTTAAGTAATAGATTTGAAATTCTCAGGCTCTATAGCTCACAAAGTAGCATGAGAAGTGCCATACCTTTTGGAAAAAATTGCAGTAATCTCTTTTCAAAATGTAGATAGCTACTTCTTTTAGTCCATCCAGCCCATACATGTCTGCAATGCCCAACATGCGACTAAAGAGAAAGCAGTAGTGACAGGAATTGAAAAATCCTTGTGATATCTGCATTTTCCTTACAGGACAATTTACATGTTAACTTCTCCTCTTGTTACTTACTGCAGAAAGAGACTGATAACCAGGCGTGACACTTGCTAAAGAATAATCTTCAAAACAGAAACATATATTGACCTAATAATAATCTCCCAGCAATCCAGTTCAGCCTGTTTAAAAACAAGCCTCAGTCACTAGCTGAGAAACTGTTTAGAAGACTCTCAGTTCCCCTATTTTAAGGACAGCAAATGAAAAAAACGTGGGCCAGCAGCGTTCTGGAATTTTGTAGGTTTTTTCCAAAGATTACATGGAATGTTATTGATGACATTCTTAAAAATCAGAGGGAGCAAACTATTAATTAGTTTATATAATCATTCATCTCATAATTTAATTTTATATATAATTTCATTAGCTAAACATTGATATTGGGACATATTATAAACAATTCCATATTTTTAGGGAATTGTAGCATTTTAATGTTTAGTGCCAGAGTTCATAACCTAATATATAAATGGTTTCAGAGAATAATTCACAAATTTCAGAATTTACTTCACTAACACAGGATTGTGTATAAAACTGTGATTAAAAGCTATCCCAGAAGAAAATGCCAACATTTACATTGGTTCCTGTATATCATCTTTCATGGATCTAAGACTAACTACTTAGCCTTCTCATCACCTCTAGTGATTATTCAAAAATAAATTAAAAATTTTAACTTCTATATGCTATCACACATTTTATATATTATTCTGAAAACTAAAAGGAAGGTACAGGCAAATTGGGAATTATTTTTGTATAAAACATCACATCTCCTCATAGAGTATTCCAAAACCAGCTGGCACACTTTTTCCAGTAGCTGTCAAATAAATAAGATTTCTTCAACAGCTTTATTTTTGGAGTTTTCCGTTTGACTTTTAACTGAGAAAATATAGAACAAGCAAACAATTACAAACTAAAATTAAAAAATAATAAAATTTGACATGTACCCAACATCAACTTTGTCTGGGAAGTCCAAAATAGCTCCATATATAAAATGCAAGATGACATTCATTTCTGCATGGCTTATTCTGCAAAAAAAGAGTGAAAAAATACAAATAAAGACATGCCCATAATAAAATGCATCGCATTTCTTATCCTAAGGAAGTTGGTCTAAAAGCTGATACATTAACCAGCTGCTCTGTGAATGGAAGGCAAATGATCTGGTAAAAATAAAGCAATAAGATTTTTCAATGCAAAAATATCTAAATGGACTACACTTGGGGTGAATTTAGCTACTCGATGGACTTGCTGAAACTTTCTAACACTTTAGATCATTAAAAATAAGTAATAAGCAGACTAATACTAATAACTATATTATTTACACTGATAATACAGAAGGATTTTTTCATAATTGCCAAGCTATTTATTTGCAATAAGTCAACTATTAAGTAACTATATATTCCAAAATTAGTTTATTATAATTACTATAAGTCTTTATTTTATGATATGTTTATGTTTTTGCAACACTAGAAATACATTTAGCAGTTTCATTACAATGCTCTGTAGAAATGTTACTCAGAATATTTAGAAAGTCTTTATTCAGATTAAGGAAGCTGGTGGTCCTACACAGCAGTGTTTGCATCCTTTCACAGTCCCAGCATCTTAATGCAGAAAGGCACAGAGTGCCTCAATGATGGACGTTACCTGAACAACACTTTCTTGTACTTGTGCACATACATTTTTGTGTGCAATCTTCAGGACCCACAAGTGCTACGTGCATTAGTGTAAATGGAACACTCATGCAGAGCTAAGACCCTTTAAAACAGTAGACATATTTAAGCAATTGACATTGATGACTAAAAGCAAAAGGAAAAAAACCCAGCGTTGCAACGTGCAAAGAAGCAAAATCAGCACAGCTGTCTCCCTGTATAGCAGTACACACAACAGCCATAAAGTCAGCAAGAAGGAGTTTCCCCACAGTCTTGACAGCTGTTACCTTAAGAAGAATTTTCATTATTTCAGAGTAAGCCATATGTACTTCATTTTTAACTGTTGTAGAAGACAGCACAGAAACGAGCACTAAGCAGAAAAGTGAACTGGAAAAGGTAAAATTATGCATATGACTCATAATAACAAATTATGAGACATTGGCATGAGAATAGTCTCTCATATAAGGATTCAGTACTTCTCAGGAAAATGCCTCTACTGAAAAATAAGAGTGGAAATTTCTTAACCACAGAGAAATCAATTACACAGAGAGAAATGTAAACACCAGATTAATTGGAGACTATCCGCCTCTAAAACACCATAAAAACCAAGAAATCAGCTAAATTGCAAATATATTGTTTTATAAGGATTTGGAAGTTATAACCAAATCAACAGATAATGTTTCAGATTTTTGACAGGAACCTAAAATGAACATTCAAGAAAGTATCACTTGGCCAAGAGATTTTATATTAACATAATGCAGTTACATTTTGCAGCACTGTAACATATACAGTGTTTTCTGAAGAAAACTGAGTCAGCCAACATCATGCCTGAAAAAAAAAGCCAACATGTACATGGATCAGTACTCCTTTGCTTTTAAAGGAAACTGAATGTATTTCAAGAGAGTTTTCTGATTCTGGAAAGAACTAACCTGGCAGTCCCCAGCTTATCTATGAAGTCTTATTCATCCTACAGTGACAGCTCCACTATTTTCACAGAAAGCCATGGTGAACAAGCCCACTAGATCAAATTGCTTTAGTATATGCTGCTGGAATATCATAATTAGACACTATTTAGGAAATGTTTTTTATCTTTACATTGTAAATATACTTATTGTACAAAAAAGTATGAAAACTACACTGTTCAGGCACTCACAGTATTTTTCATAATGTACAACAAGAAGTGAAAGAATTCTCAAGTAGATTGGGAATATTAAAACATACTCTACACAAAAGGATTAGTGCCCTTCTGGTGATGAAAAAGACTTTTCTGAATCATCTGACAATATTAACAAATACACTACACACAGTTTGATCCCGAAGACAAACCAGTACTCAGGAAATGTATCAGGCTGGAGAAAAGTGTCAAGGCATATTAATCTTCAGGCTCTGTACACAGCACAGTTGTTACATATTTGCAGCGGTTGTAAATTGCCTACCTTTGCTCCCACATGACTTGCAGAGACAACACTTACCCTTGAAGAGTGATGTGCTTTTGAGAGCTCTCAGCCCAGCTTCCACTCAGCATAGCAGCAAAGTAACTAGATCTGGCACATAAAATGGCCCTGAGAGAGAAAAAGTAAACATTATTCCACTACATACAAATATTCATGATGAGACTCTTTGATAACATTAACTTAAATCTTTGCCCTTTATGCATTAAGGTGTCAGCTGTGTACTGCATGCCTTTTCTGCCAGTATGTTTGGAATTTCAAAATATGCTACAGGAAAAAAACCAAACAGTACTCTATAAATTTTTCAGTTAAAGCTTGTTTTTAGTATGACTTTGAGATTCACACAGAGGAAATCTATTACCACAAGCATCTTCCTTTTATTTAATATTTCACATGTATTTCTCCTGTTTTATTTACCAAATAAGAGTAAATAACAGAGTTATTAAATAAAGAGCTTATACAGCCCCATTATAAATAATTATATCCCGAACATCTTAAATTCTTCTTATATTACAAAAGTGTATTTATCAAAGTGATAAGTATGTAAGGTCTTGTATTCAGATTTTGCTATCCACCAAAAGCCAAGCAAAACTTGATATTTAACACATAAGATGTGTTTTTACAACAAGAACTATCAGTTACTTCTGTTTACACTTACTGCCCTTCTATATTTAAAAGGCATAACTGGCCATAAGAGGGCTAATTGAATTTACTATTACTTCAATAAAAGACTATAAAGAAACCCCAGAGCTACAATCTGTAGCTCAGTATCCCTACCAATCTTCAAAATATCAGGTAAGAAGACCTTTGCAACAGGGCCCTTAAGGTGGAAGTGCAGTGGCAGAGAGGAAGACAAGACAGTGATGAAAACTGCTTTGTGATTTCAGTTTTCCAGATCCACACCAGTTATAATGTTGGCCTTCATGTATCTTATCTGGCTTACTACAGCCACAGATAATATTCTCATACATAGAATTTTTTCGTGACACTTGCTAAGCTTCCTATTACTTATAAAATTAGCTTATGTCATGTATTTCCTGTGGCAGAAAAAGCAAAATGTTACACTAGGCATGAGAATCCTGTTACATGTATTTGTCGTCTCTTAAAATGTTTCTAAGCACTCTCATTTTGCGTAGGAAGAAGCATGAAGAGTGCTATTTATGGTCTCTTTTCTAGTCATTTTATATTCTGTATTCTCTCATCTCTCTTCCCTCCTCCTGCTTCAGAAGTCTCAATAGTTTAAATTAGAAAATTCTTCCACATTCCTTCTGTGAGTCATCCAGCAAAAATAATAACAACAAAGCTTTTACTGAACGTTTCATATCTCAGTGAAATATGTCCACATCTAAATGGGTTCACATCCTAACTTAAAGTGTGTGAAATTCTGGGTATACACACCATCTTTTTCTATAAGATACAATAACACAATATCATAGAGATATGGAGTACCTAATCTCCAGTTTTTTCATCCATTCTAAATAAGTTTTAGTAATGAACACTGATCAACTTCAAGGGCATAGTTAAAGTGGATATTTCAAAAACTCATTTTAAATAAGACAGGTACTCAGCAGAATATGGACAAGTATATAGTACCTAAATTTAAATTTTATCAGCATATATTCATAAAATATATGGAGATACCAAACTATTTTGAAATAAATTTATCTGTGCTTTCCTACAAGGATGGCTCGTGCCAGTTTTATTACCAAACAAATCTGACTTGCTTCATGCAGAGCTCTGTAAGAATGCAACACTAAAGACATAAACCAGCAACACAGAAGTCTATTGGAAATTCACAGGACTTCATGAGAAAGTAAGGAATACTGACACAAGTGGTGGGAGACTCTGGAGGCCTAACCTGTCTCCTGTTTGAGAGCTTTAAAAAAACCCCTTACGGTAAGTAAATCATTCTGGTGGTTTCACCACAATGATGTTGGAAGTTCCATTGCCCTTATAGCTCCTACTGTTCACATGACACAGTGCTAAAATGAGCTCATGTCCTGTGCCTGTTTCAGAACATCCTTGTTTTCTCCATGATTTACTGCCGTATTTTTTGATGCTAGTTAAACCAGATACATAGCTCCAGGCAGTAAGTGGCCTAAATTAAAGAAGCTCTGCTGATTGAAGCTCTTTGTTGCATTATTTTTCTGCTTTTAAAGCATTTGTTTCTCAAACTTATGTATCTGCAGACATACAATGTAGACCAGAAAACATACATTCTTTACTACACTTCATTCTGAAAATGTAGCATATATCCAAATACAATTATGACATATCTTCTATAAATATATTGTAATGTCAGTAATAAACAGCCCCCCCCGCCCCCCCCCAGTTTTGTGTTGAGAAAGTACTAAAAGTAATGGAGGGTTTTTATGGTCCCTGTCAGTCACTTAATATACTCGAAGGGAACAAAACACAGGCTGTCTACTTTGCTATCTCATATGCAAAGGGACATATCTCAAAGGTACAAGGGATGGTACCGACACTTTAATTTGCTTTCCCAAGCCACAGGAGCAGGATAAGCCAAAGTTCTTAAACGGTCTTGGACCTTTGATCTAGGAAAGGCTCCTGACAATCTTTACATCTGCATAACTGAAGTAATGAAAGTAAAAACAGATTTTGTGCGCAGATTTGGAAGAGCCAAAACAAAAATTACTAGTCAAGAAATTTTCTGCCTATATGAAAATTTTATTCAGCATTAATAACTGAATATTTTATTAGTAGATTTTTCATTTTCTTTACAGAGCACAGATTATTTTTATTATTTTGTATTTCATATATATATATAAAGTTAGGAAAAAAATCTACAAGTATTTCCATGAGTATATATCCAATATATGAGTTTACAGTGGCAATCTTAGAAGTGCTAAAAGTGCAGTTGTTTTCAAAATAGTTACTGTTGATGATAAATTATATTCATTAGTATCAAAGTACAGCCACTCCACACCTAAGACCTAAAAGCTGTAACAATTGAGAGACAGGGAACAGCACCAGCAATAACAACAGATACACAGTAACAGCAACATTTTATAACCAGATGGTTATTTATTGAAAATATTTTCACTGTAAATCCTTACGTACCTGTGAGCTTGAAAATCTTTGCCTTCCACGCAAATATTAATATCTGGACAACAGCATTTCTTGTAGAGCATCAATAAATCTTCTCCTAACACAGATGCAGTTTCTACTATGGAATTACCTGCATCTAGGGAGAAAAAGCTGTTTTCACTTTGTCAGGTGTACAAGAGACTATTGACAGTGCACAGACAAAATATTTGAAAATATTCTGACATAATTACATTTTTTATTATTGCATATTCAAGCTAGGATTTTCCTTGAAAAGTTTTCCAAACATTGATTTTTACTTCTTACTTTGACTTATCATTAACTTGACCAATGCTCCCTATTTGGTATCTACAGAAGAATTGCTAGTTACTCTTCCATAAGATGAAGCACCCAGTTCATTTTTTTCTGCAGAGGTCCAGAACCTTTGCACTTAACCAGAGCAGCCCCTGAGGAAGTTTGGGGTCATGCCGTGCTGCAGGCTCCCCCTGAACAGATCTGCTGCCTGAGCCCGTGTCACTGACACAGCTGTAGCAGCCAGCACCTCTGGGGAGGATGCACTTCAACACTGCCCTGCAGGACTTCATTCCGAGCTGTACTACGGAAGACTCTGCAAGCTTCCAGAACCCTCATAAAACAACAGTGGAAGCAGTGCAACTCGCTGGGAAAGGAAAACAAGGGAGATACTCTGCAGTGTGGAAGTGCCACATGGTGAGGAGTGGAGCTCACTGGATTCCAGGGAAAAGACAGGACATGGTGATGACCATGCCTGATGCCTGGCAATTCCAGATTCATTACTTCACACACTGGCTGGGAATTGTGCCTGCCTGACTTCTGCAGCAATTCATTTCTTCAAAGGGTGAGACGATGAGGTAGGGCCATAGAAAAGAATATCCATGACAGTTGTGCTGTAACAATAGCTTTAATTTTGCCTGCATTTTTACAACTGTAGAAGGATTTAAACAATTATTTAAAAGACAGAAAAAAAAAATGTAATTCCAAACCTACCTGGAGTGGCTTTGTTGCTTTCTGCATCAATGACTGCTTCTGGAATTTCTTCCTCAATACCAGACAAACAAACAACTTCTTTCTGCACAGCTCCACTTGGAATATTCTGATCAACTGGTGTCCTTTTGCTTTGTCCAAGACAATTGACATTTTTTTGAGCCTTCTGAAGAGTAGTAGTGTTGCTTTCTTGTATTTTCCTCAAAAACAGCTCCTCAATTTCTTTAAGATTTATATCAGATGAATATAGAATCCTAGAAGATTACACTAATTTTTACTTCCGTAATTTTTTAATTGAAGAAAAAAAATTACATTTTTTTAATCTAACAAAATTCATGACCAGAGAACAGAGTTGGACTCTCTGGTGCTTAAAAACCAACCTTTAAAAAAATGTATCTCTGGAAAACCTATTTCTGCAAATGCCTGAAAAGCAGAAACAAGCACCCCAAAATATTAAAACCTTCTAACATCAAGGCTACAATAAATAATCGTAACAATTGTATAGAGATATAAATGAATTGAAGAAATAAATTTTAATTTCAAAGAAAGCGCTTAAAGCACAAAAATTTGCAGTTAAGATTACTCAAGAACTTTCACTTTGCCCATCTAGTAATTCCAGCTTCCCACTTTTCCATCTGTTTCACCAGCTTATTTTTGGCTCAGGATCTGGAAAGGCTAACAAAGCCTGCAGTCTGTGACTGCAAAGATCTCACATTTCCAGAAACATACTGCACTCCAGCACAGACAACATTTTTTATCCTTGGTTTCATACCATCTAGATGAAGTTAAAGTTTAACAGAAGAGCTACAGTTCCTTTGGATGTAGCAGAAATACTCAGAGATCTGCTTTAGTCACTGATTCCGTGGCAAAGAGGCTTTTTTGCTAATACTCAGAGAACAGTCATTTAAGTGTGTTATTTGAACACTGTACTCTCATGGGGCAGAGAAAACATACAAAGAAATCATCTTCCTTTTTAAGTCCTGTATTTAAAAGATTGAGATAGATAATTTTTTTTGTTTATGTGATACAGGTCCTCACCAGGAGAAGAAACAATAATGTAGGGAATGAGAATGTTAATATTTTCTTAGATTTTGAAATCAAGTGCCAGGAAAGGATGTAACAGGAACAATATGATTTCACATGGAAAGAGTGAGATCAGTGGACCCTTTTTACATGTGATTTTAAGGTTGCTGTGTATGTGCTTTCAGAACTCCTAACCTGTGAGCTGACCAT
Organism: Cettia cetti; assembly: GCA_013401135.1. Classification (NCBI taxonomy): domain Eukaryota; kingdom Metazoa; phylum Chordata; class Aves; order Passeriformes; family Sylviidae; genus Cettia; species Cettia cetti. The sequence goes on along the minus strand of VZUI01045769.1, from coordinate 7,581 downwards.
CTATTTCTTTTCATATTTAAAGTGCTTTCCAACCTAGCATAATAATAGCATGAGGGAAAGACAAGTAATAACATGCCATATTACCAAGAATGGGAGCAAAACTTGCTTGATGGAGCAGGGAAAGTTAGCAATTCTTTAGAAAACTCAAGACCATGACTTCCACACATTTTTCCCCATTCACTGTGTTTCACAGTAGGTAACATCTGTGTTTTACAGCTCTAAGGCAGTAGGAATTAAGAACAGAAATTCAGAATAGAAACCTAGTTAAGGTAGAGATTTCCAAATTTCACAGAAGTATCCTGAAGTTTTGTCTTCAAGTTTTTTGTCCACATTAGACCTTCCAAGAGCTGTCTAATGTGGACAAAAATATTTTGTCCACAAGTTCAAGTCACATAGACAATGCCAGTACTAGAAAAAAAAAAAAAAAGAAAAAAATTCCAATAATTTGCACTTTATCCCTCCATCTTCACCAGATGTAAGCTAATACCACAATTACACAAGTACACTGCTCATGTACTGAGTTTTAAAAACTGCAGGAAGTTCCCTAGGAAGGATTTGTTGAAAAACAAAATTGCCATTGAACATGTTAGGCTAAATTTGCACTGGAACTTAGTCTTATTCACCTTTCTGTTGCTACAGAGCTTTTGCATATTTAACATGTAGACACTACAAATTGACTTTGAGGGAGAAAGAAAATTAGCAGCAACAGACAGAGTGATTTGGCATAAATTATTTTAATATTCTTACTTACTTTCTAACTTAAAAACATCCATAGGGAATCTCATAAGCTAGGCAATGAGGCAACAATCTCCTGGGAATGCTCAGGCTATTTTCAGAGAATCTACACAAGAAACCTCAGGAATGCAATTAATTTTATCACTAGGCTTCAGTCAATAAAAACAGTATCCTTACCATGGCCAGAAACTCAGTAAATAAAACAAAGTGGCATTTTAAACCAGAACTAAGTAACTGGTTTCTGGATCTGAAAAAGTTAATTCTATTTTATGTAAATTTTCTCCTGTAAAAAGTCAAGAAACTTTGACTCTTTCAGCTAACATTTAAAATCCAGTCACATTCCTGGATTTATTACTTCCAGAGATTCAGCAGGTTATCTTAATATTAGAGTTCTGCCTAATACAGACTGTAAATTTACTACTTTGAAAGACTCATGGATGCATCAATCATTTTGCTTCACAGATAGGCACATATTTTAGAAATTTCCTTTTATCTCAGTAAATCCCATTAGATATTTCCAGAATACAAGATTCTGCAGTTTTCTAGAACCTGTTATTAAAAGCTTTGTTTGGCAGCACCCTATATTTTATAGGCTCATTTCTAAGGCAAAGTGAAGTTTTCCAGACTGTCTCCTCCAGAGTATTAAATGGTGCCTTTCTGCATAAATAAAAGCTCGGGAAGTCTGGCATCCTTGGACCTTGGAGCTCAGATGGTTTAGTGATAATGTAAAACCATCTCTTCAAAGCAGTTGCTTTAAGAAGCCAGGACCCTAACTGCAGAATTGTATTAGGAATAGTTTTTAAAAACTAAATAGTTTTTTTCCAAACCTCTTGAGCAGGCATCATTCAGTGTGTCATCCAAATTTCGTTATCTAAAGAGCAGAAGACAGCAATTCTATAAGGTTATAAATCTCTTTTTTTAAGTCAGATAGAGGTATATCATCACAAGGTCATCCCCAGAGCCTTCTCTTCTCCAGGGTGAACAACTCCAACTCTCTCACCCCATCTGCATGGGAGAGGTGCTCCAGCCCTCTGACCAGCTTTGCTGCCCCTCTCTTGACCCATCCCAACAGGTGCTTCCTATGCTGGGGGCCCCAGGGCTGGAGGAGCACTCCAGGGGGAGTCTCAGGAGAGCAGAGCAGAGGGGCAGAGTCACCTCCAGCCCCTGCTGGCCACGCTGCTTCACCTGCAGCCCAGGCTAGAGTTGGCTTTCTGGGCTGCCAGTGCACATTGCTGGCTCCTGCTGAGCATCTTGCAAACCAACCAGAACTCTTTGAGTGTGACATCCAGCCAATTTCTTATCCACTGAATGACCCCTCTGTCAAATCCAAGCCTCTCAAGCTGAGTGACAAGAATGTCATAATAACCAGATTAACACCAAAGTATCTTCTGCACGTGTGAAATACCAGATTATACAGTTTCACTTAAACAGTTACCACAATTAAATGCTAAAATGAAACCCAAATCTATTTACTTCTATTAATAACAATAAAACAAATATAGGAAGGCTCTGAACCACTGCATGCCCAGAATTTTAATGCACTCACGCCTAGGAAACCCAACTGCAGCAAACATCTCATGTACTGCATTTAATCTTGCTGGACTTGCAAAAATGTTTCAGCAATACACCTAAAGCAGCACATCTTCATTTTCTAAATTAGGCATTTCAAACACAACTTCAATTTACCCTAACCACTTAAGATTCTTCCCTTTTCCTTCAGATTTAGTAAAAGAACTGTATGCTTGATTTTTGCAGTCAAGATGGTTGTTTTAACTTAATGGATTTCTTGAGGTAAGTGTTTCAGTGAATTTCTTCCCATGAGATTCAACATCACCTCCTTTACTGGCTCACACAGGTGTTGATTAAATTTTCTAATTTCTTGTGAAAAGTATGCATTTCAGAACAATCTGACCCTTAAACAGTCATGGGCCCAGTGAAAGGTTTCTAACCATTTCTCACAGAACAATTTTTTTTTCTTCCTTCGGGCATAAACCCATTGCATTAAGATAGTATGTTTCCAAAGCATTACACCCCTACTGAATATATTGTGACTTGACAATTCAGCTACTCAACTGCCTCTGAGAAGCTGAGATTAGATATAAACATGGATAAAAAAAAAATCCAGTAAGAAAAAAGATAAACTTATTGTTTCTATGTATGTGAAAAGGAGGTAAGATTGCCATTGTCTGGCATGTGTTTAAAGCTTATTTTCATCAAATTAAACAAGTAATCATGGTGAAGTCTTTCTTTCCCCAACAGGATATAGTTTAAAATCTAAGATACAAGCTTCAAGTTGTCCCTTACTCATTTCCCTCCTTAGCAAAGTCTAATTCTTCTCAGTGACTAACTTAGCTCATATTTATAACCACAAAAAACTAACTTGGTGCCGTAGTGACAGACCAGAGAATAGGATTGTAAGAACAAATATAGGAAAAAGTTAAAACACCTTAAGTATTCAAGATGAGCAGATTCCTTAATATCTTAACTTTGTTTCACAATAATTTGTTCTCAACTTTCTCACTTCTCACTGTTACACTAGAAATAACTTTTAACAGAGCATTTTAATTTACACAATTCAGGATTTCTTGTTTCACAAAGTTTAAGACAGTTGCATCACATCTCCCATATTGCCAGATTTGTTAATTTTAGTTGTTTTGGGAGGGATGATTTTTTTCAGCTCTACTACTGATTCCCTTATTTCTTAATGCAAGGAAAATAATAGCTGTTGGGCCAAAAAATCCACCTGCAAGTGCCACAAAAATCCCTTTTTGCAGCTGATCTGGTTTCAAGTTCCATGAATCAGTCATATAGAGGAGATACTCCTTGCATAGTAGACTGCACCACATCAACAGTCATAAGTGATAAAAGGATAAAAGGGAAGGACCATATCAGAATAATCTGCATAAACCACAAAATTCCAAAAACACATGAGGCAGGCTATTCTTCTGAAATAAAGCAGTCTACAACCATAACCCACTAGGGGGAATACACAAGCACAGATATTAACAGTAGGATTGCTGAGGCATAAACAAAGGAATTCAGTATACCTATGCATAACTCAGGATTGTTGCCTCCAAAACAGCCATTATCCAATAGGGACTATGACAATTTAGCAATCAGAAATAAGAAACTCAGACAACTTATTTAAAGAAGTATTTTCCTTTTTCACTACTTTGTAGTCCATTGTTATCTGGTGGAACTCTAACTGGGAATTGCATTTAAAAAACAAATATTCACAAACATTCTATTTGGTGTAACTTGTTTATGAAAAACTCAGGTGCAAGAGAATATCACGCTGGAAATAGTGCTAAGCCATCACCTTCTGTAGTGTCAGTATGATGCTGTATAATTTTAACAGGTACCCCACCTCATGGCTCAGGTTTTTTTTCCCTGCACACAGAAAAGAATCTGATAGACATGAGCAACTCTGAGTTTACAAAAGGTGTGACTAGGTGGCAGAATGAAACAATGCTATAGGGTATCTGTTGTATTCATAGCAATTACTATAGCTGAAGATTTTTTATACAAAGGTGGGCATACATAGACTCTACAGAAATTATTGCCATCATGCTGTCTAGAGTTTACCTTCTAAAAAGTTTCTGCTTGCACTTAAGTGAGATGTAGCATTTTTGACCTGCCTGACACAATTCTACAAGCCTAACGTGGTCGAAGGCTTGGCTGGTTGACTTTGAATCAACTGCTGGCATTGCAAACTAACCCCTGTGGCAGTAAATGTCACAATGACAATCGTATTCCTTTGCATTTGATTGTTTTTATTGCTTTTTAACTGGATCTCACTGTCATTAGGTCCTTCTCTGTCCTTCCTTCCTTGTGTCAGATCCCTCTAATAGAAATATTAAGAGACAATATCTAGATTTTTATTACTAAAGCAATATTTTGTCCAACTGCAAGAGAAAATAAAAAGCAGTTTGCCTCTCAGCCGTCAAGACAGCAGTGATCTAATGATCTGTGACAGACAGCCATCCTTCAGGGATGCTAAGTTTCTCAGGCATGCTGCAGGACTCTGCCTAGGCAGTCATCCCCAGCCATCAGTGTACTTGCAACTGTTGACATTTTTCTGGTTGTGTCCTGAAGGATGACAGAAGGCTATTGGAGGGCAGAGCCAATATTACATTAACTTCACCAGGCAGAAATATAGGGTGTGTAGTGCCTTCAAGATGGATGCTGCACATCTGGGGGCCAGAAGTTTCTTCCTGGTGTCCTCAGATAGTGCAAGTGTACAGAGGGAAATAAAGCACTGTTTAGTTGCTCATCTGCTTCGTGCTGAGGCTATGCAGAAAGAGCAGCATGAAGATTTTTCTATATCCTATCTCCTGATCAAAAGAGGAAGCAAGAGGAGCTGCACAGCCTTCAGCACACAAGTGACACATAGCCCACTTCATCTCTCCTGATGAAGAGCCAGAGGGCCAAAGGAAGTGCGCCTCACTGAAATGCAGGCCAGATATAGCTCGTGAGAAAATAAAGTCCCCAAATCCCCATGGAAAGATAAGTTTTACTTGGGAAAATATAAGCGAAGCTGAATACAAATAGGAAAAGCAATGAGATTTTGTTATAGCTTTGATGAACTCTGCAATGCTATTACTCGTATTCCACTGTTGACATATACAAGAAACCAGAACTTTTATAGAAGACAGTCACTTTCGCTCAGGAGCTCAGCTGCAGCTACAGGTCTCTGTTACAATTCACGGCAGTTCACACACTCCAAGAACTAGGCTGGCTTCCAGTGAAACTAAAGCTCTAATTTAAGGCACTGTTTTGCACTTAGGAAGATCTAATTAATTTGCATCTTAACAATAAGAAACCACTGAGATTCAGCAGCCATTGATACTACTTGATCATCGGAACAATGGATTAGGCTGGTCTCTTTTCAACCAATCCTTTTGTTAGTCCAAATGAGTTCATTGTTAAACTTCAGTGCACTCTGTAAGCACGAATCTCTACAGAATGTGTTAGGTTAAAAAGCACCAAAGACTAAGTTAAAAAAAAGCAATTTTCTTCCAAAGCACAGTTTAGAACATATGGGGAGGTCCATTTGAAGGTTCTAAGCTTTACAATTAGTTGAGCTGAGTTTAAAATACCATGCTTTTTGGAGAACATGCAGGACTCCAGGCATCATTCCTTGCCTTATAGCAAACCCAGACAAAACTGAAAGTATCACTGACATATTAAATGGTTACCATTAGGAATACAACCCCCTGATATAACAGTATATAAATAATTATTCAGAATAATTATTTCAAAAATAATTTGATTTTTTTAAATTGCATTATCATGCTTCTCCATGATATTCTTCTGTAACACCACTTACATGAATGTGAAAGAAATTAATGATATCATAGTAACAACGGAATGAGGAAAAATACAAGACAAAAGCCATGCTGTTTTGTTTCTTACCACTTGTTTTGCTAATGCTCCTACCAGGCTGTGTCAGCAACCCGACAAATGCCTGGTAATCAACCTACTCCACTGCAAGGATTCTATGTTTCAGATATTACTCCGGCTTCAGAAAGTTTTCTTTCATAATTAGATTGTGTTTCAAGCACTAAACTTAAAAGTGCAACACTATCCCATTGCTGTTGGCAACAATCTCAGGAGCCTGAAAGTGCCTACATTTTCAAGGCACATCCTGAATTCATGCGAAATCCCAGAATGATTTCTTTCTACCACTTTGCTCTTGGTGTGTTCCTGTAAGTGCCGATCAGCTCTAACACCAACTCTTTTTTAGGAAAAGTAGGTGGCACCACCACAGCTTTGTTAGAGAAAAGCTGTTCTTTGAAAAAAGGATTAGAGGAACTTGTAAGGAGGATTGCAAGGTCTGGCGGCAGCAGCAGCCAACACCCCTCATGTAACTCACCTAAGGTTTGGAGCAAGACATAAGAGATGTTGCATGTGGCAATGGGAAAATAGCTGGCAGTGCAAAAACATGCTGGCCCTTGCACTAGCCCCTGGGGAGTAGGCAGCCCACACACCTCCCTCTGGGATCCCGCTGTGCATCATGCCGTGTTTGGCCTAGCCCATGGTTCACTAGGAGTCGAGAGATGAGTTCTGAACTTAATGCATTTTCATCCAGCTTGCTGATGTTCTCCTAGAATCCTATATCCATAACTTTTTAAAATACGAGCCGAGAGTGGATTTTATTTGCTGTTTTCATCGGGGAATCTAATTAAAAAAGGTTTTTAGTACAGACGGACAATCTCAAGGGATTTTTGCTGCTTTTTCTCTTTTTCTATTGCGAGTCCTTTACATACCATAAAAAAGCACGCTAAGGTGGAGAGTTACAGTCATGTGCAGAAAGACAAAGGCAGAGGAAAAGAAAGAAGTTACAGAAAAGTCCTCTGCAAACTCTGCAGGAAGGCTGTGAGGATACTGCCTTGAATGGGAAAAGCCTTAAAACAGGTGCTGGCATTGGGAGAAAAGAATAGGCAGGACACAAGAGAGGTGGTGCCGGGGCCAGCCCATCAATCCTGCCGCGGCCGCGCACTCACCGCAGGTATTCCCGTAACTCCGCGGGTTCCATGCCATCCAGCTGCAGCTGCCACCCTGCCAGATCTTCGCAGACCAGCGGCGCCCGCGCCAGCAGCACCGCCCGGTGCAGCCGCACCTCCTCGTCGCCTACTTGGAAGGTCAGGTCCGAGTGGGTCCCCTCCGCCAGCAGCCTGCGGGACGGCACCGTTACCGCGAGTCCCCGCCCCGCCCGGGGCCGCCCCCAGCTCGGCCGCCGCCCCGCGCCCACCTGTCGAGGTCCTGCCGGAGCTGCTCGGCCAGCGCCTCCTTCAGCCGCTGCCGCTCCGCCGCCGCCGGGCCGGGGCCCTTCGGCGCCGCGCC